>JAXIVJ010005343.1:52500-67500 GCA_036785665.1 Chirona hameri | reverse complement strand
TCAAGGAATTTTGATTGAACGATTCCAAGAGATTGAATTAGTGTCGAATCAATAACCAGTCTGGTAGGATTATAATATTTGATAATTATTTCATCACAAGACATACAACTAGGGCCGTAAGTGATACAGGCTGCCTCCTAGTTCTTTTTTTTAATTCCCTTAGTCATTTTTAATAATTTACCTTGTCTTTTAGTAACACCTCATTCTTTGAAATATATTAAGTGGTTCTACCCTCAATTTTGAAATAGCACAAGGGTCATTTATTTCTTGAAAGTCATTATGAATGTGCATTGATGGACATTGGACGCACGTGACCTTCGTTGACGGAGCGCCCTTAAACACCAATTATCATCAATGTGCATTTTGCACTGTGTTACATTATTGTGCTAATCATAGGCCCGGGAACAGGGGGGGCCATGGCCCCTCACTTTTCGGCCATTTTTGGGGCTAAAATCTTTATTTTTGCTTGGTGAGAAAGTGTTTGATGGCAAAAGGTTCGCCAAGACGAGAACAGCCCCAATGTGCAAATAAATCTTCCATGGGGGTTGGGGTTCTCTCAAAACGAGATCACAGTTGCATTGCCCCCCTCCCCCCCCCCCCCCACACACTTTTCGTGATGTTCCTACGTCCCTGTGTTGTGCTTGGCAGGGGCGGCGCCACGGATTTTTGTCAGGGGGCAAGTCGAAATTTAGGGGCCTCCATTTGAGAGGGGGCCTCCATTTGCGAGGGGGCCTCCATTTGCGAGGGGGCCTCCATTTTAAAATGGGTCTTTAACCTCCATAGGGCTCCTCTCACCTTTCCTCTGGCTTCCAGAGGGCCGCTTGTGGACTTCAGGGGCACTTCTGACCTCCATAGGACCCCCTCTGGCCTACAGGGTACCAGAGGCGTAGACAGGATTCCTCCCAGGGGGGGGGGGATGGGATCAGAGGGACCTTTGTAGCCAAGGGGGCCCACATAATTAAAATAGTACAGTATGTTGTATGTTGTGACAAATAACTTTCGACAACGAAACAAATCTATTTATATTTTTGAAAGTCAAAGCTAAAAAAAAAACATCTGCGATAGCCATTTAAATATAATGTTATTTCCTTTCTTTCTGCTTTTGTATTTGCAATGTGCTTCAAAACTAGATTGTCTACGATTTTGCAAACATTTATTGTTTTTCCACCAAAAATGGCATGACATGACGTGATTAAAAGATCATTATCTCCCAAAGTACTCCACGATTTGCACTGAAATGTTGTGATTAGACGAAGAATGGATGCAGCATAAGGTTGACGTCAATATCTACCATTGTTTGCAAGTTATTAAGAAAATTAGGGAAGGGGAGGGGGGGGGCGGTTTCCGCCCCCCCCCCCCCCTAAGATCTCGAAAACCACGCAACGTAGCGACAAGTGGAAAACGGCGTTAGATAGCTCGAGACAAGCCCTATGGAAGGTATTTGTCTTTTTTTAGATCAGATCAATATTGAGGTCACTAGAGGACATCAAAGGTCAGATTTTCCAGTTTTAGGACTTCGCTCGCGAAACCCCCAAATATCTTGGGAACTATGATAGCTAGGAACAAACGAGAAAAACAAACCAATCGAAAGCTCTCTAAATATTTAATCGCTATCCGTGTGTCCTCAAATTTGAGTTCTGGTCAATATTTTAAGCTGCAGTGTAATGTAATCAAATGTAAACAAAGTTTTTGGGAAACCAGTTTTACGCAAATAACTTTTTACCTTATAAGGATAAGGTACTAATTGTGTACGCCATCGCGTTTGTCTCGTCAAGGCGCTTCTAATTCAAAATCGTAGAAGGATAAATATTTCCACTGGGGGGTCACTCAAGGAAGTACGGGCCAACGTGTTTGTCCGGATGTGTCCAGACGAGATCTTTGGCCACCTCTGCAGGTCGACGCTGCGGTTATTGGTTCGGAAGATAACCAGGGGGGGGGGACGCCACCACAGCCAATGGTGTTCGGCTGAGACCCCAGCCAATGCCGGGTTAATACTCGTACATTGGCAAAGCCTTGCACTCCTCTCAGACGTTACTAGCATACACTGCAAAACAATGAGAACTTTGACTGATCTTCCTTCGAGAGCCTCGCCGGCGCTCGACCGGCAAACCACCTCTACCACCACAGGACCCTCTAAAGGACTGCAAAGGCCCTCTACAGATCGGCAGGGGCCTATAAAGGCCGGCAGATGACCATCTGCAGATCGGCAGGGCCCTCTAAAGGCCGGCAGAGGGCTCTATACAGATCGGCAGGGACCTCTTAAGGTCAACAGAAGGCCCTCTACAGATTGGCTGGGACACTGCAGATCGACAGGGCCCCTAAAGGCTGGAAGAGGGCCCTCTACAGGTCGACAGGGCCCTATAAATGCCGACAGAGTCCCTCTGCAGATTGGCTACAGATCGGCAGGGCCCTCGAAAGGCCGGCAGGGCCATATAAAGGCCGATAAGGCCCTCTAAAGGCCGGAAGGGCCCTGTACAAGCCGGAAGGGCCCTCTAACGGCCGGAAGGGCCCTCTAAAGGCCGTCAGGGCCCTCTAAAGGCCGGCAGGGCCATCTAAAGGCCGGCAGAGAGCCCTCTATAGATTGACTGGGGCAGTCTGCAGATCGACAAGGCCCCTAAATGCTGGAAGAGGGCCCTCTACAGGTCGGCAGGGCCCTCTGAATGCCGACAGAGGCCCTTTGCAGGTTGGCAGGGCGATCTACAGATCGGCAGGGCCCTCTAAAGGCCGGCTAAATGTCGACAGGGCCCTCTAGAAGCCGGAAGAGCCCTCACAGGCCGGAAGGGCCCTCTATAGGCCGTCAGGGCCCTCTACAGGTCGGCAGGGCCCTCTAAATGTCGGCAGATGCCCTCTACAGATTGGCAGGTATATCTACAGATTGACAGGACCCTCTAAAGGCCGGCAGAGGACCCTCTCCAATTCGGCAGGGCCCTATAAATGCCGGCAGAGGCCCCTCTACAACCGACAGGGGCCCTCTACATGCCGGCAAGGGGCCATCTGCAGATCGGCAGGGCCCTTTCAAAGCTGGTAGGGGCCCTCTCCACACTGTCTGGGCCCTTTTGTACGTATTTACATATACATGCCTTTAACAGACAAGCAAGTGCTGTTATTTAATCGTGTTACGATTTGCTGAGGCTGGTGGGCGTTCTTTTATGCGACGTAAGGCGTTTCGCGGGCGCCTGGCACCATCCAAACCACAGGGGCCCTCGCTCGGTCGCCAGAGGGGCCTGCCTGGCCTCCAGGGGGACCATGAATGACCATCCTTGTCCCCCATTGCCTACGCCCTTGCAGGGGACCCCTGGCCTTTTACCTCCAGAGGGCTTCTCTGGCTTCCAGAGGGCCCCCTCTGGCCTTCGGTGGCCTTTCTGACCTCCATAGGACCCCCTCTGACCCCTAGGGGCCCATCTATGACCTCCCTTATGACTTCCAGATGGCTTCCTCTGTCCTTCAAAGACCCTCTCTGACCTCCATAGGACCCATCTGGCTTCCAGGGTACATGTGATCTCTGCGATGGGGCCTGCGAGATGGGCCTCTTTGAAGCATGGAGGGGCCTCCTTAAATGACAGGAGGGGCAAAAATATATGGTTTCCTCCCTACCCGACGACATGGGGGGGGGGGGGGGGAGCAACTGCCCTTCCTGACCTCCCGGTGGCGCCGCCGCTGTTGCTTGGTTAATGGTTACTGGCTACTGGTTTGTGTATGCCATATGCTACTTAAGATTGTATAAGTATACAATACTTATTTTTCAGGACCTCATTTCCTCTTGTGAGCAATATCTTCAATCTGGATATAATAATGATGTGTTCTATTTAGTATTACATTAATTGATTGAATTTGGAGCAAATTTGCTGGATATAATGTGTAAAGGTGTGACAAAAAGTTTAAAAAAAAAATTAGGCTGACCGACAAGTGTCCAAAAATGTATGAGCCTGACCGACCGATTACCAACTCGGTCACAACATTTGGTCGGTTACCAAAATTTTGGTAACCGATTGACACCACTACTAAACACCGACCGGCCGTATCAACAGTACGTCGCAAAACATCCCGGACATCACCAATAATCGCACACGACCGAATCTCATCCAAAAACATAAACTTACGCTGAGCTTACCGATGGTGCGCACTCGGATAATGTTTCCGAGCGTATATTTTACGGAACGGCTGCAGAGGGAGCGCAAAAGAGCCCCGATCCCCCCTGCCGTAGGCCCGGCAAGGCCGGTTTCGGTCACGTTATGAGGCGTCACGCCACAGTGCACACATCCGGGACCTTCCGATACGGTCCCGTCACGCGGCGGAAGGCCGAGGAGCGTCACGATACGGTCGGATCACGTCACGAAGAGTGTGTCGGGACGGAACGGTTGCGGACCGGTAGGGCAGTGGACAGACCGGACATTGGACAATGGACATACTGGGCACGGACACCTATAGAGATACTGGGACAATGGACATACTGAGCACGGACACCTATAGAGATACTTGGACAATGGACATACTGAGCACGGACACCTATAGAGATACTGGGACAATGGACATACTGGGCACGGAACCTATAGAGATACTGGGACAATGGACATACTGAGCACGGACACCTATAGAGATACTGGGACAATGGACATACTGGCACGGACACCTATAGAGATACTGGGACAATGGACATACTGAGCACGGACACCTATAGAGATACTGGGACAATGGACATACTGAGCACGGACACCTATAGAGATACTGGGACAATGGACATACTGAGCACGGACACCTATAGAGATACTGGGACAATGGACATACTGAGCACGGACACCTATAGAGATACTGGGACAATGGACATACTGGGCACGGACACCTATAGAGATACGTTGTGGAACAGCTTTGACACACGCGGCGGCAAACGCAGACAAGACATTAACGTGGCTCGTAAGGGGGGGGGGGGGGCGCTCTTAAATTGTTCAGAGCGGTACGTGTGATTTGCATAGTCAAGAAGGCACGCAATACTGGAATATTTACACGAAAAAGTGTGAACGCAAACGGTTATCTATTGGCCATCCCTGCACACAGCGTTTCTGCATCTGCCTATATGTTTGCCCAGCCGGCGTCTGTACTCACAGTTCCTCCGTGCCCTGCGGTAGCGCCTCGGGCACGGCATCCAGTCCCCGGTCGCGGCAGTCCACCACTCGGTCGGAGCACTTACAGAGCGGCGGGCACAGCGAGCTGGGCGAGCACCGGCCGCCGGGCGCGTGTTCCAGACCTGCGGGGAGGGGTCACCACTCAGGTCAGATGACGGTCAGCTGAGCTGTAAGGTCACAGGCAGGTCAGACCACACGATGCGCCCATACCTTAACGCTCCACACTCAACTGACACTGTAGCTGCCTCAGCTCACAGAGTTGGCTATATTCTAGAGTTGGCTACACTTGGCTATATTCCGCACTCAGCTCTGTCAGTACAGCGACACTCGTCAGTCGGCACATTCGCCGCTGGCAGCAGCAGTGACCACCGTCAATTTGAGAATGCCCGAAGCGTGCCTTTCGCATTCACAATAAGCACCTTTGTCATAAACATCAGTTCAGCACAGCCCATAGCAACACAAATTTAACGCCGATTCTCCATTGATAGTTGACTGGGAGTATACTGGAGTACAGAACAGTTGGTGAAATGCACTTGAGGCAACCAGTCCTTTCCTTCAGTATGAAAACTTTGCTATTGTTCGTCGGTATGTTCTTCCATTCAGCGAATTACAGTGAAGCTTCACGAACTGAGTTAACAAGCTCGACATAGACCATACGAATATCTGGGGAACTCCAAGAGTCCAGAAGCGACCTCAGGCCAGGGGAATGCCCAACACGCAATGTTAATAAGTTGCCGAACATTCAACAGTTCATTACAACTGAGGTATCAGTCACGAACAAATAACCAGTGTTATCAGTTAGCGACACAAACTAAGCTCTATAAAATGCTAAATTGCGTCATGTTTCGTTCATTACACTTGTCATGTGAATTCATTGGACGCCTAAATACGGCTAAGCGACCGCAGCGGCAATTTATCTACGTGACAGAAGATGGATTGGATCAGTCCGTACTGTGACAATGGATGCCGATTTCAATCAATTAAAACATTTTCCCACGCATAAATTACCGCTTGGGTGGCGAGGAAGATCAGTGTCTGACGCTGGCTACCTCATTGTCTTCATTGATTTAGCACCTTTTCTGTCCGTTTATCTTGTCAGTTCTAAAAGTTAAGACATTTCTCAGTAAATTGGAACGCAATTTTGAGCACGAGCTCACGTGCTCTGACCGGACCAAATTAGCATAACGCCGGTCGATAATAGCAGAATATTGCGTGTTCCCCATTACGGCGTACATGACCAGTGATCATTAACAGACCCTCTATGAAAGGCACAGACGGCGCAGCACAATGGGTCGGACGGACGGGCGGCGGGCCGGGGCAGCGCTCTGCCGGGGCAGCTGGAATGGTGCCTTCCTGACGTCACCGCTCCCCCGGAGGTCGGACGGGCGGGCGGCGGGCCGGGGCAGCGCTCTGCCGGGGCGACGCTGCTCCGCATTATCATCTCCATCCGATCAAGCCGAAAGTCCAACATTTTATATCTAGTCATCAGAATTGTAGAGAAAAAGAAATAGTATTAGCACGCCTTCGCCTCGGTCACACAAAAATTACGCATTATCATATTATAGCCAATCTTCCGCCACCAAGTTGCCAACATTGTCCAGGTTATCCGCGCTACACAATTAAACATTTACTAATTACTTGCCCAGTACACAACGTCAAACGTCAGAACATTATTAATTACACACAACAAAACCGCATCACATTAAATCTCCAAACACTGTTAGGTGATATTTATCCCGAACTGACAAGCCTCCTCTTCGATTTTCTCTACCAAACACGACTAGTTAAGCAAATATAACAGGGGTTTTTGGCCTAGCGCAATTTTGGCTCTCAGCGCAGGTTTTTTCCCCTTTGCGTTAGACGCTGGGTTTTTTATTATTCAGGACTTTTTGCCCAGCTAAATACACCCCACAGCCAGGTCTCGCCGGGGCGCCGGAGCCAGGGAGACTGGCAACAGTCTCCCGTTGTTGCAATGATGGCACCACCCGGCTCCATCAACACTGACATTGTGTACAAGTGTATGTGTGTTCATCAGTGTATGTAATAAAATGTATATGTACGTGTGTCTCGTGTTTTACTTATCTTTGATCTTGAACGAAAGACTTAACGTAAGGCTATATATTATATTTACTTTGAACATTTCATTAACGTAAAATAGATACCCTACTCCCTAGCAAGCTCCGGGTCACATAAACCGGTTAACGTAACTCTTTTCCTGGCAAATTGCCAGAAGTAATCCCCCACCCCGGGAAATGGCTATAGGCCGGTCCGGGAGGTTAGGAAAAAAAAAAATCTGCCGGGGCAGCTGAAATGGTGCCTTCCTGACGTCACCGCTCCCCAGGAGGTCGGACGGACGGGCGGCGGGCCGGGTCAGCGCTCTGCCGGGGCAGCTGGAATGGTGCCTTCCTGACGTCACCGCTCCCCCGGAGGTCGGACGGGCGGGCGGCGGGCCGGGGCAGCGCTCTGCCGGGGCAGCTGGAATGGTGCCTTCCTGACGTCACCGCTCCCCCGGAGGTCGGACGGGCGGGCGGCGGGCCGGGGCAGCGCTCTGCCGGGGCAGCTGCAATGGTGCCTTCCTGACGTCACCGCTCCCCCGGAGGTCGGCGGGTCAGCGGCAACCAAAGGGCCGCCGGCGCCGGGTCACTGCCGGCCGAGTGCTTTGTGATGCGCTCATGATACCTGTCTATTGCTGAGGGCGGGGGCCATCAGACGGAGGCCGGCGGGTGGTCCCCGTATCAAACGTCCGCTGCACCGCTCATAATGGCCGGCTCAGGTGACTTCGGCCGACAAAGCCTCGCTGCGCGTCGTATAAACGCTGCTATTTGTGTGCTGCGGTATGGAGGTGGAAGGGTTTCCCAATGCAACTCCAGTCTCGAGACACGACCCAGTTGCCAGAGGGAGGTTCGCCGCTTTCACGACTACGAGACCACCTAGGGTGCGACTGTATTCTTCTCGGCGCGTGTTGTCTCCGCTCAAATGTGGCGTGAGTCGATTCCGGTTGAGCCTCCGGCACAGCCGCCACCGCGGAGCTAATCAGTGGATTTCGCTGCCGGTGGCAGACGGAGGCACATCCGTGACCAATCGGGCCCGGGCAGCTGCCTCGTACAGAACCAAACGGGAACCGCACCGGGAGAATCGAACGACCAACGAACAACGGACTTTCCATGGCGCGGGCGGCAGCGGTTGTCGACCAATTTAGATGCCAAACGGGCACAACTGCGCCGCACAAGTTAGCCCCGGATCTCAGAGAACACCGGACTGGCCTCAGGCTTTCGACTTCATGAGAATTAATAGATATTAAAGAATAATTCATGAGTCTGTCCCAGAAGTGCGCAGCGTTCATTTTCGGCCTGAATAGAGCCATTTCCTCGGGTCGTGGAATCTTTACGCTGCAATGACTTCGTAGGGCATTACCTTCAGTATTGACGCTTTTGGGTGAAGAGTTAAAACTCTGGGCCAAGCAATTCTGAGCTGCAATTCCAAGAACTCAGCTCACTGCGATACTAGCGAGAGCTTGGCACCCGGGCACTTCTGCAAGTCCTCTATTAAAATGTCCTGTGGCGGAGCGGAAGGTAAGAGTGAATGCTATCAGATGGAGTGGGCAACACTAACATTTCTTTTAAAATACCTATTAATTTACATTATTTTCATTGTGATGGAAAACCCCAGCGGTGTTCTTGATACCCGTAGCATACCTCTCGAACTGTGTGGTTAAAAAGCGACGGGCTATTTATTACTCTAGCTTCTGACATTACGCCTATTGTGGCGCTTCAAACCCAAGTGGATCAAATGTGCTCACTTCCCGGCCAGGAGCGCTTGGAAACTCGCCTTGTCATGATGACAACGAAAACGACACCGCTGCAAATCGAGTGAAATTAACGGCCAACCATAAACTCATTGCCACTTTAGACTGGGAAAAATTAACACCGAAGAACGTGGGAGCCAATGTAACTTGTCTCAACTCTCAAGTGTCCAGTAAGCCTGGCCAAACTCCAAAGACATCGCGACTGGTCTGCTTGTGCCCGTCAGTCTGTTGCAAGCTTCACAGGTAACGGGGCGCTTTGTGTAATCGGTCGATCGGCAGCGGTCCGTGGGTCGATTAGTCACCAGTTCGTGGGTCGATTAGTCACCAGTCCGTGGGTCGATTAGTCACCAGTTCGTGGGTCGATTAGTCACCAGTCCGTGGGTCGATTAGTCACCAGTCCGTGGGTCGATTAGTCACCAGTCCGTGGGTCGATTAGTCACCAGTCCGTGGGTCGATTAGTCACCAGTTCGTGGGTCGATTAGTCACCAGTCCGTGGGTCGATTAGTCACCAGTTCGTGGGTCGATTAGTCACCAGTTCGTGGGTCGATTAGTCACCAGTCCGTGGGTCGATTAGTCACCGGTTCGTGGGTCGATTAGTCACCAGTTCGTGGGTCGATTAGTCACCAGTTCGTGGGTCGATTAGTCACCAGTTCGTGGGTCGATTAGTCACCAGTTCGTGGGTCGATTAGTCACCAGTTCGTGGGTCGATTAGTCACCAGTCCGTGGGTCGATTAGTCACCAGTCCGTGGGTCGATTAGTCACCAGTTCGTGGGTCGATTAGTCACCAGTTCGTGGGTCGATTAGTCACCAGTTCGTGGGTCGATTAGTCACCAGTTCGTGGGTCGATTAGTCACCAGTTCGTGGGTCGATTAGTCACCAGTCCGTGGGTCGATTAGTCACCAGTTCGTGGTTCGTCGGTTCATCGGTCAACAGCCCGGGCGCTCCGCGGCGACGGATGTCGTACGAGCTCGTACCGCGTCATTATCTCGATCGCAGGTCAGTCCGCGAACAATTATCGCACCGGAACACGCGGCCCGGGTTAACCGCATAGCACTCTTTAAGCTCTGCCGGTCAAAACAACTTACCCGAGTAAATCTGTAATGACTCATCCTCGGTATCAGTCCGGATGTGAACATAATGAAAGGTTACTCAACTTCAGAGTTCAGAGGCATCTGTACTTAGGTTACGAAAAACACACTAAGCGCAAATAACCCTTCTCGGATTTGCAGTCCTCTGAAGCTATCCGTAAGCATATGGATGCGACACACGTCATGATCACACACACCTTTTTGCACGGCGTCGGCAATCGGTATGTCACATATTTTAACAAGTTTGTGTGTGCAGGTTGAATTTGATGAATGATTGACCGATGCAAACCTACCGATTTTCGGGCCAATACAGGCTAACGAATTCTGAGTTGTGACCATCACAAACTTCCCAGTGTACTCACCGGAGCACTTGAACTCGGCATCGCGCACGTCGGAGAGCCGCCGGTCCTTCAAGCGGAGCGGCGAGCTGCAGACGGCGTGACCTTGACCTTTGGTGCGGTACCAGCGGCCGAGCCAGGTGAGGTGGCAGTCGCAGATGAGCCGGCTGTCGGCCAGCTCCACCGACAGCAGGTTCCGCAGGGCAGAGAACACGCCGTCCGGCAGCGACGTCAGCAAGTTACCATTCAGCGTTCTGGCGGCATGAGACGAGGCGGCCAGGTCAAGCAACAGCAAAACCTCGCACTGTTTATAGATACAAATGAGGTTTCGTTTTGTTGGAGAAGACATACAACTTACTCCATCTGCAATATGCGAAACCTTTCGGGATTGAAATAATGTTTTTATAAGGTCTATTATACATTTTCGAATACAATATGCTATTTTTTAATCTCCTGAAACCAGGGGCGCCGCTACCGGGGGGGGGGGGGGGGGTCCGGGTGCCCCGGACCCCCGGACCCCCTCCCCCACACACACTTTTGAGCCGGAGCCGAAGGCGCCCCCTAAAAAAGTGGGTCTGTTCTGGGTTTTGAGAGGGCGCCGGAGGCGCCCCCTAAACAAAAACTCACACAAATAAAACCAAGGAAAAACTAAAAAAGCCACTAAAAAATGCCCCGCCAGTATATGTGTGCACCCCAATGCCAGGAAGGGCCCAAGCCAGTGGCGCACCGAGTATACGGTCATTCAGGGCATGACCTGGTCCTTTGGACCCGAGGCGCCCATGCAAAGCTGGCGCCCCTCCGATCAGCGACGGCGCCCCTCCGGCCAGTGACGGCGCCCCCGGCCAGTGACGGCGCCCCCGGCCAGTGAGGGCGCCCCCTGCCATAGACGGCGCCAATCCGGTCCGTGACAGCGCCCCTCCCGCCAGTGACGGCGCCCCTCCGACCAGTGACTGCGCCCCCTCCGGCCAGTGAAGGCGCCCCTCCGGTCAGTGACGGCGCCCCTCCGACCAGTGACTGCGCCCCCTCCGGCCAGTGACGACGCCCTCCGGTCCGTGACAGCGCCCCTCCGGCCAGTGACAGCGCCCCTCCGACCAGTGACTGCGCCCCCTCCGGCCAGTGACGGCGCCCCTCCGGCCAGTGACGGTGCCCCTCCGGCTAGTGACAGCACCCCTCCGGCTAGTGACAGCACCCCTCCGGCTAGTGATGGCGCCCCACACAATGTTAAAGGTACGACGAGCACGTGCGGGAGAAGAAGTGCCCCCCCCCCCCTGCAAAATGTCGTCAATATTAGTGGCGCCCCTGTCGATCGGGTGGCGCTCCTCAGGGCAATGACCTGGTCCTTTGTGAATTTCTGCGCACGCCACTGGCCCAAGCTCATGTGGCCCCTCTCCCAAAATGTGGCGCCCCCTTTATTACAGTTGCGATAGCGGCAAGATGCCTTCCGAAAGCGGCAAGATGTCTTCTGAGGGCGACATGGTGCCTTCTAAGGGCGGCATAATACGCTCTAAGGGCGGCAGAATGCCTTCCGAGGGCGGCAATACGTCTTCTGATGGCGGCAAAATTCTTTTTGAGGGCAGCATGATCCCTACCAAGGACGGCAAAATGTTTTCCGAGGGCGGCAGTATCTCTTCCAAGGAGGGCGGCATGATGCCTTCCCAGGAGGGCGGTATAATGCGCTCTGAGTGCGACAAAATGCCTTCTGAGGGCGGCAAGATGTCTTCCGATGGCGGCATGGTACCTTAACAGGGCGGCATAATGCACTCTGAGGGCGGCAGAATACCTTTCGAGGGCGACAAGACGTCTTCTGTGGGCGGCATAATGCGCCCTGAGGGCGACAAAATGCTTTCCGAGAGCGACAAGATGTCTTCCGAGGGCGGCATGATGCCTTCCGAGGGCGGCAATACTTCTTTCGAGGCCTGCCGAGGGTGACAAGACGTCCTTTGAGGGCGGCATCTGAGGGCGGCAATATGTTTTCCAAGGACGGCAAGATGTCTTCCGAGGGCGGCATGATACCTCTCATGGGCGGCATAATGCGCTCTGAGGGCGTCAAAATGCCTTCTCAGGGCTGCAATGTTTCTTCCAAGGGCGACATGATGTCTTCCGAGGGTGGCAAGATATCTTCCGAGGCTTTCCGAGGGCGGCATAATGCGCTCTGAGGATGGCAAAATGCCTTCCGAAGGCGGCAAGATGTCTTCCGAGGGCGCCATGGATCATGATGCTTTCCAAGGGTGGCATAATGCGCTGTGAGGGCGGAAAGATGCCTTCCGAGGACGGCATGATGCCTTTCGAGGGCGACAAGATGTCTTGCGAGTGCGGCAATCTTGGAGGGCGGAAAGATGCCTTTCGACTGCACGGGTGGAGTTTCCTATTCAAATGGTGGGGCCACTTCCCCACCACCTCCCGCTTTGCCCCACCAACTTTTGTCAGATTTGAACGGTCCCTGGCGTTAAAATGACAATTTTTCACTTCAAACATGCAAAACAACCAGGCAATGTGATAGTTAGCCCCACCAACTTTTATTTAAAAAGTTCCACCCATATTTCCGAGGACGACGAGATACCTTCCGAGGGCGGCATAATGCGTTGTGACTGTGCAGTCGGCGCCCCTGCATGCCTCGCGGGGGGGGGGGGGGGGCTGCGAGTGCAGGTATCGCCTGTCGAGTCGTGAGTGCCGGCGGCACCCCTTTGGATCGGAAATGAGGCCCTTTTGGACTGGAGATGACGACCCCAACAGCTGTGTCCTCCCCTCCCGAAATGTGTTTTCTGGTTGCGCGCCTGGGCCGATCCCTTTGATTATTCACCACTGTACCAGTCATGATGCACCGAAGTGATGGGTACCATTTGAATGTCTGTGCAATTTCCCGTCAGTTATTGGCTGATATTTCCTTTCCTTCCTTGATACACTTTCCTTTAATTAATTTCTTCATTGTGAAATCTGTTTACGGCAGCGCAGTTGCTATAGCAGAAGACCGACATAAACCGCGATGTCTTTTTCTTCCCCGGACCGGCCTATAGCCATTTTCCGGGGGGGGGGAAACTACTTCTGGCAATTTGCCAGGAAAAGATTTACGTTAACCGGTTTATGTGAACCCGGAGCTTGCTAGGGAGTAGGGTATCTATTTTACGTTAATGAAGTGTTCAAAGTAAATATAATATATAGCCTTACGTTAAGTATTTCGTTCAAGGTCAAAAATAAGTAAAACACGAAACACACGTACATACACATTTTATTACATACACTCACGAACACACATACACTTGTACACCATGTCAGTGTTGATGGAGCCGGGGTGCCATCATTGCAACAACGGGAGACTGTTGCCAGTCTCCCTGGCTCCGGCACCCCGGCGATACCTGGTTGTGGGATGTATTTAGCTGGGAGAAAAGTCCTGAATAATACAAAACCCAGCGTCTAACGCAAAGGGGAAAAAACCTGCGCGGAGAGCCAAAATTGCGCTAGGCCAAAAACCCCTGTTATATTTGCTTAACTAGTCGTGTTCGGTAGAGAAAATCGAAGAGGAGGCTTGTCAGTTCGGGATAATTATCACCTAACAGTGTTTGGAGATTTAATGTGATGCGATTTTGTTGCGTGTAATTAATAATTTTCTGACGTTTGACGTTGTGTACTGGGCAAGTAATTAATAAATGTTTAATTGTGTAGCGCGGATAACCTGGACAATGTTGGCAATTTGGTGGCGGAAGATTGGCTATAATATGATAATGCGTAATTTTTGTGTGACCGAGGCGGAGGCGTGCTAATACTATTTCTTTTTCTCTACAATTCTGGTGACTAGATATAAAATGTTGGACTTTCGGCTTGATCGGATGAAGATGAAAATGCGGAGCAGCGTCCCACTCGCGCTGGCGCAATATGTTAAGTTGAGAATTTATATAATTTAAAACGTCAGATGCAGGACTTGGAATATGGTTTTCTGAAGGTAATTCTAGGCTCAATTTCGCTAATCTGTCGGCTTCCTCGTTTCCCGGGATACCGGCGTGTCTTGGGATCCAGAGGAATTTGATACTGCTGTTTAAATGCTCAATTATCTGTCTAATTTTAAATACTATCGGATTTCTACAGTCACTAATCGAGGAAATGGCTGAGAGCGAGGCAGACGAGACTGTGCAAATGACTACTTCTTTAAATTTTCCCTTTTTAGCATATATTAATGCTAATAAAATTGATGATAGTTCCGCTGTATATACGCTATTTGTGTCTGGAAGTCTGAAGTTACTGTTAACTGTGTTTGAAAAATATGCACCGCCGGTTCGGCTGTCGCGCCGTGAACCGTCTGTGTATATATATGTGTATGTGTTGTGTTGTGCTTTGTGTTCGTGGAAGAGTGTGTGTGTCTCTGCTGCCGTGACTGTGTTTTTGTTGTGTGTGAAGAGGCGGTGTGTGTCTGGTGTTGTGTCGAGCCAGTGAGGTGTGAGTGGTGGTGTTGGCATTGTGTTGATGTGTGGGATGTTGAATAGTGTGAGTGTTTGTCTGATTCTGTGACTGATAAGTGGGTGTCGTTTTTGTAGTAGTCTTTGTCGTCTTGTGGGTGCGGGGTGATTTAATATCTGGAATGTTGGGAGTGTGGGGTGTGAACTTGCTCTGGCGTAGAATCTAAGTAGCGTGTATTTGCGTCGGCGGCAGAGTGTAGG
>JAXIVJ010005343.1:0-47500 GCA_036785665.1 Chirona hameri | reverse complement strand
TAGACCGTTTTTTTTTTTTGGACTTGGGGTGCCTCTTTTTTTTCTCTTTTTTTTTTTCTTTTTGTCCTTGGCGTTTATCTTTTGGTCTCCCCTTTTCTTTTCTTTTTCTTTTCATATATATATCTATGGATACCGTGGCGTACACTTATAAAAATTCAAATTGTCACAGATAGTTGGAAAAATTGAGCCGGGCGGGCGGTGGCGGGACCGCGGTGGCGCAGCCGCACGTTGCCGTCCCGGTCACCGATGGTTTGGTTGGTTTGGCGGTGGCGCGGCCGCATGGTGACGTCACGATGACTGACATTTTGGTTTGGTTGATCACCGACTACAGTTGGTCAAGGAGTTTTGAATTGTTAAGAAAATCAAACAGTAGGTTTATTAATTCTGGGTGCTCGTTTCCCAGTATGGATCTCATGTTGACGTTGATGTGGTTTTGCTGGCAGTAGTGTGTAATTGGTAGTCTGTGTGTATTATATTGTGGGCATTCAATTAGGAGGTGTTTTATGGTTAGGGTGGTGTTTGTGCAGTTTTCACATGTCGGTTTGCTTGATTTTGTAAAGATGTATGAATGAGTTAGCTGTGTGTGTCCAATTCTCAACCTGGCCAGGGCTTTTTCCTGTCTTTTTGAGTTTTGATTTGCGGAACACCAGGGTTCTAATTTTGGGTGAATGTCTCGTAGGGATGTATTTGTATGGTCCCATTGTATCTGTAGTTTGGCACGTATGTGTTTTCGTATTTTGGAGAAGTATTCTGTTGTGGTTGGATTCAAAGTGATGTAGTTTGAATTACTGGTTGCTTTCTTGGCTTCCAGGTCTGCCTTTTCGTTTCCTAGTATGCCTGTGTGGCTGGGGATCCATAGGAGGTTTGGGATCTGATTTAGTGGAAGTGATTGCTGGATTTGGAAGATTTGTGCTATGAGTGGGTGTTGTTGTGTTTTGTTTGGGGTTATCGACACTAGTGCTGATTTGGAGTCTGAAATGATGATAGGGTTTGTTAAGTTTTGTTCTTTGATTGTCGCGTAGGCTGCGTATATTGCGTATAACTCCGCTGTGCATATGGAGCAGTAGTTTGGGAGTCGTGCTCTTAGTATTGTTATGAAGTTGTTGGTTTGGAGTACTGCTGCTGATCCCGTTCTGTCTGGTGTTGTTTGTTTTGAGCCGTCCGTGTATATTAATGTGTGGTGTGGATGATTGTGTAGGAATTCCTGGAAGGATGCTTGTATTTCTGCATGGGTGTAGAGAGTTTTTGGTTTTTCAAGTAGTAGGATTACTTGAGGCGTAGGGATTTTCCACCATGGGATGGGTGGGGGTAGAAGTGTTGGTGTCATAAGGGGTAGGGCGAGTGTTTCTGTGTGGGCCTTGAATCTATTTCCGATTGTTCGGCGCTTGTTGGATGCATTTTTGTATTTTGGGTGTGACCGCCTCCATATAGCTTGAAGACATGGGTGACTAGGGATTTGTTGAATTTTGAAAAAGTATCGGAAGAGTGCTTCTGTTCGTCTTTCTTGTAGAGGAGGGATATCGTTGTATACGTGTAGGGAGGTGATGGGAGATGTTTTGAGGGCCGTGGTTATGATTCTCAAGCAGGTGTTTTGTAAAGTGTCTAATTTCTTTAAGTGTGTTTGTGTTGCGTTTTCAAAGACAATTGCAGAGTATTCCATAATGGGGCGTATTAGTGTGATATAAAGTTTCATGAGTGTTTTTCTGTCTCCGCCGTACTGGGTTCCCGATACCGCTTTGAGGATGTTAAGTCTTTTTGATACTTTGGTGCTGATGTCTTCAATATGGTGTTTGAAAGAAAGTTTATTATCGAAAGTTATTCCCAAGAATTTGGCTTCCGTTACAAATGGGACATTGTTATTACTGATTGTTAGTGGGGTGCAGTGTTCTGGTGTTAAGTTTCCGAATATAAGGCATTTAGACTTTCCGGGTGAGATGTGTAGGTTAAGAGGGGCGAGTTTGTTTTCGATGTGTGTAAGTGTTTTTTGTAGAGAGGCTAGTGCGTTGTTGTAGTGTACGTGGGAGGTCCAGGTAGCTATATCGTCTGCGTATATAGCAATCTTGGCCGGTTGGGGGATAGTGTAGAGTGTAGAGTTGAGCGCTAAAATAAATAGCAGGGGACTGAGGACAGACCCTTGGATTAGGCCGGTGGAAGGGGATTTGGTGTCAGATAGATGACCTGTATGTTTTACCTGAAATGTTCTGTTGCATAAGTAGTGATTTAGATAGTGGAGTAGGTGGCCCTGTATGTTTATTTGGTGTAAGTAGTTCTGGAGTGTCGTAATGTTAAGTGTGTCGTAAGCGTTTCTTAAATCGAGAAAAACTACTGCTGTGTATTGCCGTCGGCTGAAGGCATATTGCGCGTCAGCTGTTAATTTGACCAAGTTGTCAGTTGTGCTTCTGCCTGGTAGGAAACCAGCTTGGTTTGAGGAAAGGATGTTTTGTTTTTGGATGAAATAAAGCAGTCTTGCTTTGATGATTCTTTCAAAGATTTTGTGAACGCAGCTGGTGAGGGAGATGGGCCTGTAACTTTCTTTAAGTGTTGGGTCTTTGTTTGGTTTGAGGATAGGAAGGATGTGTGAGTGGAACCACGTGTCGGGGTATACGTGTGTAGTGAAAGTGTGGTTTAGTGAGTCAAGTAGTGCTTGTGTGGCGATTGGACCCATGTGTTAAAAAAATTGGTAATGTATTTCGTCTGGGCCAGGACTTGAGTTGCCTGTTTTATTAATTGCTAGATTAAGTTCTTGCAATGTGAAGGGTTCGTTGTACTCGGCTAGGTTTATAAGTGTATCTTCTGGTATGTAACTTGGTATAGGATTAGGGATTTCTGAGGCTATTTCTAAATAGCGATTGGCTAGTATTTCTACAACATCTTGCGGATCTGTTACGTAAGTATTATTGTGTTTGATTGATAAAGATTTGTGTAAAGTTTGGCGATTTCCTTTAAATGCTTTAATGATTCGCCATACTCTACTGAGTGGGGTGAACCTATTAAAAGTATTAACAAATTCTTCCCATGATTCTTTTTTTGCTTTTTTAATCAATTGGCGGCACTTTGCTTTGGCTTTCTTATATGTGCAAAAATTTTCCATTGTTCTATGTTTTTCGTAACGGTGTCTGGCGGTATTTCTAAATGTGATTGCTCGCTTACAATCGTAATTCCACCAGGGAGCAGCTTTTGGATTTGGGTGATGAGTTTTTGTATGCGGAATGTTTTGTTTTGCGGTATCTAGTATTGATTGGGTTAGTTGAGTGATTGTCGTGTTGTTATTTATTGTTTGTTCTAGTGTATTAGTATATTCTGTCCAATTGGCCCTTTTTAAATTCCAGCGGGGGAAAGAACCAAGTGGGGATGAATTTTTCCCTATTTTAATATGGATGGGGAGGTGGTCACTAAAATAGGGATCATCTGTGGTTTCCCACGTCGAGCTTGCGGCTAGATCGGGAGTTGTGGCTGTGATGTCTGGCGTTGTGTTGTTTTGTGTGATCTGTTGGGCTGGGAGAGTATGCGAGCCGTTGTTGAGGATTACAAGCTGTGTGTTGTTTAATAAATTGTGGAATAATTTACCGCGGTAATCTGAGGCTCTTCTGCTAGTGTCCCACAGAGGGTGGTGAGCATTAATATCTCCGCATATTAAAACTGGAGTGTTTGTGTTCTGAATAATCGTTTCTAATAAGGTGATGTATTCTCTGCAATGCTTATTGGGTGGGAAGTAAAAGTTGATTATGGTAATTGGAGTTGAAGTAGTAGTAATTTCTGTGATAAGGATGTCATGTTGTGTGTTGTATGGTATGTGTCTGTGTGGTATGTTGTTTTTAATGTATGTGCACACGCCTCCGCGTCTGTTGCGTGTTTGGTGGGAGGAGTCTTTTCGGTATAAGCTATATGAATTTATGTTGAAATTATAGGGATCTGATGGTTTTAAATGGCTTTCTTGGATGCAAATGATGGATGTGTTGGCTTCGTTTAGTGCGGTTCTTAACTCGTGCCAGTGCTGTGGAATTCCCCTCGTGTTCCATTGGAGGATTGTGGTGTGAGTGTCAGTGTTATGAGGAGTGTTTCTTGTTGTGTGAGTTGTGTTATTACTTGGGATGTGTGCGGAGAGTGTATGGTGTGTTATGCTGTGTGTTGTTTGGTTTTTGGCCCTTGGTGCGTGTATGGCGTCTCCCCTTACTGTTAGGGGGGCGGTGTGCCTGTCTTGGTGGGGGAGGCGTGGACTGGGCGGTGCCAGCGGAGGAGCTGCCGCCGTCGCTTTCGTAGCTCGCTTCTCTCGTGGGAGAGAGTGAGGCGAGACTCGTCTCTCCCGTGACGGACTGGGAGGAAGCTGAGCCAGGGCTCGCGTCTCCCGTGGGAGGCGGTGGGGCGGCAGGGGTGTCTCTCTGGGGCTGCTGGGAGTCTGTTCCCTGCGGAGCCTTGGTACAGTGTACCGGTTGGGGAGAGTGGTGGCGGGAGCGCATGCCGTCTACGTTGTAGGGGGCAGCACCCTGCTCCTGCTGTCCGCCGGTTGGCGGAGAGCGGTGACGCGGCCGCGCACCGGTGACCACCTGGAGGGAGGTCGGTGACGCCCCGTTCACCTGGGAGGGGGGACGCGCCGAGCCCGTGCCCGAGCTCGTGGTGCCGCCGCGGGACCTGTCGCGGCGGGCCCCGTCCTGTGGGGCGGCCGCTGCACGCTGTGCGTGGGAGTCGACCGCCGGTGGTGACTCGCAGTGGATCACCACCGGAGATCCCGGGCGCGGTTTGGGGAGCCCGGGGAACCCCTTGGCGCTCCAAGGGTTGGGAGGCGGGTCAATCCTGAGGCGTGGCGTGGTGCGCACCTCCTGTCTGGGGAGGGGGCGGTCCTCCACCTCAGAGAGGGCCTGCTCTCTGGCGGCCACCGGCGCCCAGCCCTTCTCGTGGATCAGAGATGCCACCCTGCACTCTAAAACCCACTTGGGGCAGTCCCGGCTGTAGGCCGGGTGCTGCCCCTCGCAGACGGCGCAGGTCGGGCTGTCGGCCTCGCAGCGAGTCGCGCTGTGGCCCTCCTTGGCGCACTTGGCGCAGCGCTCCTCTCGCGCGTGGCAGCCCTTCTGGACGTGCCCGTAGCGCTGACACCTGTGCAGCGCCGCGGCTTGGGCACCACGATCCTGGTTCGGTACCGCAGAAACGCGACGTACACGAATTCCGGTACGACCTTCGACGCGAAAGTGAGGATGAGGATGGGAGAGTCCTTCGGCCGGAAGAGGTCTACCACCCCTTCGGTGGCGAGACCTTGGAGGAGGTCCTCCTTGGCATGCCCTGCCAGCTCCGGGGCATAGATGGAGCCCTGGGAGCGGTTGAGGTGGAAGGGCTTGGCCACTTCCACCTCGGCTCCAGCTATCACGGTGATGGTCTGGAGCCCTTCCGCCTCCTCTGCGGTGGCAGAGATCAGGAGATCCCCGCCACGCACGAAGCGGGCATTCAGGCGCTGGCCGGTGACTGCCAACGCGGCGTCCTCCACTGCCCAAGGCAGGAAAGCCGTCATAGGCTGCCCGTCCCGGCGACGGCAGCGCAGCAACACCTCGACCGACATCAGGAGAGCGGTCGCGAGGTATGGAGTGTGCGTGTCTGGTGATGAGCTGAAGGCCGTTAAGTGTTGCTGAAACTGTTTGCAAGTGGTGGCTGAAGGCTGTGTGAGTGCGGGTGTGAGGTGAGAAGTGAGACGAGCTGAAGGCCGTTAAGTGTTGCTGAAGGCTGTGTTTGCAAGTGATGGCTGAAGGCTGTGTGAGGATAACCCGGAGTAGAATAAGAAAGAGATAGATTAGATTAGGAGAGAGAAGGAGAGAGTTGGTGAAAAACGAGATCCAACCGGCTTCGTTGAGCCAACCTGCCACCCCTCCAGGTCGTCCACGGACCGTTCGGGCCAAGCAGGTCAGATGGGCACCGTTAGGTATCCACCGGCGGATTTAAGTAGGAAAGAGAGAAGGCAGGATGAAAAACAGGGAGGCAAGAAGGCACAGACAAGGGACGTGGGGAGGTGAGGCTAAGGGGGGACCGCTACACTGTTCTGAGAAGAACAGAGTAGGGTGGCGGGGAGGGGGAGGGAGATGGGAGGGCGAAATACGTTAAAAACGTTTAAGTAGACACGGTCCTCACTCAGAGAGATCAGACACGCGACTGCGATGGCGGTGGCGCGTCAGATGGAGTTAGCGCGTGCCTTGGTGGCGGTGGCGCATCTGACGTAGCCGCCGCGCACGGAGGTGGCGGTGGCGCATCACGTTGGTCACGTGGTTCGGTGCCGCGCTCCGACTGGGACTCTACGTCCTGAGCCGGCGTCCCGGGGGCAGTGGGTCGTTCCCCAGACTTTGGCAGCGCTTCGGGGCACATCGGTTGGGTGGGAGGCGGGGGAGAGTTTCCCGTCGCGTCCCGAGAGGTGGTTGGGCTCGTTCTGCCCTCTGGGCCTGCGGTCGGACTTCCGGTCTGGGGACCGTGTCGGCGCTGTCCTCGAGAGGGGGGAGGCGACCTCGCAGCGAGGACCTCGGCGTAGGTGGCGGCTGGCCAACTAGCCTGGGGCTGTGCCACAGCTCTGTCCTTGACAGGAGCCTCGGCCGCCCGCTTGCGCTGTTCCATGGTTGCCAGCTGGTCTTGCCAGGCTGGGTAATCACGGCACCAAGCAGCGTGTCTTCCCCCACAGTTGGAGCAGCGTACTTCTGTTCCAGCGGGGCACTCGGTTGTCAGATGCCTGTCGGCACAGTTGATGCACTTGGGCTCTCGGGCGTGACAGGTGTGCTCGGTGTGACCGAAGCGGCCACACCGGTAGCACTGCCGGGGGTTGGGCACCCAGGGTTTCAATTTGAGGACCTCATACCCCGCCACTATGGAGGGCGGGCAGATGAGGCAGCGAAACCTGAGTTTGAGGAGCGGGCTCAGTTTCCCATTCTGTTGGGGACGGAACCTCGTCACCTCAGTGACTCCTTGGAACTTGAGCTCGTACAGGAGCTCCTCCTCGCCCAGCATTGTCAGGATTGGGGCGTAGCAGACCGCCTGAACGGTGTTCATGCGGTCTGCAGCCTTGGTCTCAATCGGTAAGTCCAGAAAGGTAGATTGACCGAGCAGGGTCAGTGCCTGCGATCGGTCAATCACCTTGACCAGTAGAGCGCCGGATCTGATGGACCGGGCGAACTCTACGTCGCCGATCAGGTGGGATAGGGCCCGCCTGATTCGGCAGGGGCTGAGCCCCCCGAACGAGTTTCCACTCGTTAGTTGCAGCAGCACGAAGCTGCTGCCCTCGGGGATGTCGGATGGTTCGCCAGGTCGCTGGTTGGGCTCACGGTCGGGCGGGTGGGTGCGCGGGTCTCGGGGACGAGCCCCAGCGGTGGCCATCGTGGGAGAGGAGCAGGTGGGTGTGAGACGGTCGCGCAACTAAAAAACGCTGCGGCCGGCACGTTGTGGGTGAGTGGTGTGGATGTGTGGTCTGGATGTGTGGGTTGCCTTAAGGGCTGAGTGCGACTGAAGCAGCTGAAGGCCGTGATGGGTGCATTGTGAATGTTAAAAATGGGTGGTTTTAAGTGGCGGACCGCATGGAGCGCTGTCGGAAAATGTGACGTCTTGGCGGGAAACTGAAGGTCAAGTGTTTTGGCGGGAGACTGAAGGTGAAGTGAGGAGGAGGCAGGGGACGATTAAACCGTAGAAGTATAAGAAAGATAAGATTTAGAGTAGGGTAGGTAGAGAGTTGGTGAAAAGAGGTCTCAGACTGGCTTCGTTGGACCAACCTGCCACCCCTCCAGGTCGTTTTTAGACCGTTCGGGCCAAGCAGGCTGGCTATGCACCGTTAGGTATCCGCCAGTGGACAGTTTAGGAAAGATAGATAAAAAACAGAATTAAAACAGTGAGGCAAGGCGCAGATCAAATGAGTGGGGGGGGGGGGGGGTTAGGGCTAGGGGAGGGGGGGGGGGAGGGGGGGGGGGGTGGAGGGATGGGCGTTACGAAGTTCGCAGTGCCGGGATCTGTGATCAGGGGGAAGGGGGGCGGTGGGTTCAACTACTCCGCTCTAGTAAGAGCGGAGCAGTGGGGAGTGGATGGTTGGGAGGAAAGTTACGTTAGAAGAGATAATTATCACGAATTCCAAAGGAACCTTTCGCGATGAACCGCGATGTGTTGTTTTACGTCGCGTGGTTTTGAGTGCAGACCTCACAGGCAGTCATTAATATGTCCAATGTTAATGTGCAATGTGCAGTCCTTGCCCAAGCGTGCGGCTGTGGGGGTGTATGTTTGTAGTGATCGATGCGATGTACTTTTTACACGATCACTCGACTCTGTATACGAACAAGGGCATTGTCACCGGAGCTTCAACGGCGGCGCGCAGCGCAGCGAAATTTGGCACAGCTGTTGGGGCATCAATTACCCACACGGTGTGAATTTGTTTTACCTCGGGTCACCTCAGGTCAGCTCACCAAGTCAAGTCGTGACTCCACCTCCAAGAAGTTTGCGGTCGTGCTACAGCCAAAGTGATTGACCAAACGGTTTGAAACTCACATGATGTCGTCAGGTGATAAGTACCTACAATTCGTTTATCTCGATTTGTTTATATCGGTGACCTAAGGTCAGGTCGATTTCGTGACCTCCCCATTATAAGTCAGTGGGAAAAAAGGAAAAAAAGGACACGTACAAATCCATAGGAAATTGCTAAATCTGACCCATTTCCACCAGATCCACCACTCTTGTGTCAAATGCAAAGTCATATCTCACATTTCTGTTCTTTTACCTCTACGTGGTCAACTCACTTGACCCCCAGGTCACGTATGATTTTTATTCAATAACTCTTTAACCAATCAAGGAAGAGCAATGGGGTTTTCACCACTGTATTTGGCTTGTCGAGACAAATCAATTGATATAAGCATTGACCTTGACCTGACCTCAGGTCAGACCAATTTTTGGATATGACCTAACTAGGTCACCCAATATATCATCCGATACGTCTCGACGAGACAAACACAATAGTGAAATCTGTTTTACTATGTCGTGCTTCTGTCAAAAGTAATTCCTTAAAAACAATTCGGCAATTTTTAAAATGTTTATCATTCTATGGCTTCTGATGACCTAACTATTGACCTTAGGTCAATTCTAATGAACTCTAGTTACAGAAAATTAAATTTTGTTCCAAACGCTTTTTTTCTGCGCGTCTTTTAATTATCGAGATATAGACGGTTTATCAAGGACACTCATATATAGCCGAAATTTGACCTCTGGTGACCTCAATATAGACTTGACCTATAAAATGACCAAGTACTTTCGATAGAGATTGTCTCGAGCTATCTAACACCGTCTTCCGCTTGTCGCTACGTTGCATGGTTTTTGAGATCTTAGGGGGGAGGGGCGGAAATCCCCCCGGCAGTTCGTGGTTGGCGTGAACCCCCGGGCAGTGCGTGTGTAATTGACCTTAATTCGGTAACAGTTAAAGGGACTGTCCCACCTGTGTGAAAGCTGTCTAATCACACTTAATTGTATGTCTTCATGTCAGGCGAGGTCAGCTGAACATGTTCGTGAACTTTTTTCCGAAAAAAATGTTTATCTTGGAAGATATTCAACTTTTAGGTTTAAGCGAAAAGTTTGGTTGGTGACGTCATATTACTTTTTTAATAACAGGGAAATCCTTTGTGCTGCCAAATATATGGCACAATTTTTTTGTCGACATCTATTGCGCAGAAAAAGCGAACCCCCGGTGTCTAGATTGGCTTAGATTGCGAACCACCCGGGGATCGAGAAATGAAAGACGAAAATATTCCAAGGCTGACCTTAAAACAAGTAGACTATCATTACCAGTTGGGTAAAGAGACGACGCTGTCGGTTTAGAGTCCCTATTCAAATACACATGTGCCTTATTTTTTACAGATGTTAAAATCAAACTCGAATATCTTTTTGATTAGATCATTGTGGTTGTTTTAACTGCTACCATACTTAATTTCAATGCCTAACCATAAAAATGGCTATCTCAACTCAAATATAATGTTATGGTGGGATAGTCCCTTTAACTAACAAACAAAATAACTATCTAACTAACTAACAAAGATATAAGCAGATAAGCCTTTTCACTGACAAATGCGTGTGTCTAAATGCATTGGTTTGCCAGCATTTGCTTGAGTACGACCGTATAACAATACATTCATACAAATGTACCCGAAACATCGACAATAACACCGTAAAACACGGCATAACATAAATCGGTTAAAGCCAAGTATGATACTCGTACCAAATGTATGATAAATGCATGATTTTGCCATAGTCAACTTGGTGCGAGCCCTGCACATCACCTAACCAGCTACCTCAGGTTGTAAACAGTCAAGCCCGCCGGTTCTGGATTCAGGCACGATGAAGGCTCCAGTTCCACTTCTCCGACTTTGTGTGACCCTAGTACCAGTGTCGCTCCTTCTTCATGTTTACCAGCTATTTTTGTGTGTTTTACCAGTGCTTTTTTTTGCTTGTTAGTCGACCCATTTCCTTTTATGATATTTATACCAATTTCCTTAAATATATGACATACTATTGGCAATAAGCAGCATTGGGTATGGGAAAAAACGGTACACGTTGCTTCTCTTCAGTCATAATTTTTGCCGTAGTATTGCCAAAAAGTTCGCCCCCCCCCCCCCCCAACTTCAAATTAGTTCCCACGCCCCTGGATAGCAACACCTATACCTGAAACTCAAAGCGCCAAGCAATTTATCTCACTGAGCTGTCAAGACTAAGTTTGGAGTTTCTATCATTTGTTTCAACCTGTGAGCTGCAGACTCGGCGACTGAAGCACGCAGCCGCGTTATGTGTGTCTACTGTGAATCGCGCAAAATGAGCAAAAAGTGGAATCTGCAGCGTGGCAAAAACTGGCCGGACGGGAACTTTGCAGGGTCCGGTGCACGCGGCGTGCAGGATTCAGCCAGTTGCACGAGGCGAGCGTGCCGCTCCGTTCCAATACCGGCACCGAACAGCAACACAACCGCCCGATGCCACCGCCCCACCGCCGGACGGCGCCGGACGCCGCCGGACGCCACCGCAGTCACACGGCCGACCTTTTAGCGGGGCGTGAGTGCGCGTGCGGCGCTGTAGATACATGACGGGTTCGGTGCACGGTCCGCCGCGCCCACTGACGCTGACGCTGACCCCCAGCTCCGACAGAACGCTATCCGGACACGGCAGCGACAGCCGCCACAGCTCCGGCCAGTTTTTCGCCGCCGCCGCAGCCGTCGTCGTCGTCACGCCACCGCGGCCGTCGTCGTCACGCCACCGCGGCCGGCGTGGCAAACCGTGAGAGCCTTGCGCGACCGCCGCGCGACCGCTGACGGACCAAGGCACGACCTCCCGCGACCTTCCCGGATCGGCATCGGACCCTCGCAGGACCGGTGCTCAGGGCTGCAGTGGCACCGGCAGTGGGACCGGCGGTGGAACCCAGCACGAGGTTAGGCCGTCTCTGGGCGCTGGAATGGGCGTCTTGTCACCGCTGCTGCCCGCTCATGGCGTAGGCTGACCGACCCGCGCTCTCCGCTCACCGCGCCCCACTGCGCCGGAAGCCCGTTCATGGTAATGCGCCGCGCTAAGACAAACAGAATAATGCGATGTCGCTCGATAAGATGCCATCTAAAGTGGTGGCCGGCGGCGGCGCGCGCCACCGCCGCACCGCGCTACTCACGCGCCGTTTTTCGCCGCGTGGCGCGCGCGGCGTCACGTAAGAGCAGCCTGCTTTACGGGCGTGACGTGACGGTTTTCAGCCCGGCCTGGCACCGCTGCAAACGCTGACGCGTCGACACGGCGCAGACCGCCGAACATCGGGCGTGGGGCACCTCCGCCCCGACATAACTCGGTCGTCACTCGTCATAACTCCGCCCGCACTCTCGTCGTAACTCGCCGCGCGCGTCGGCGCTGCGGTGTAGCCCCGTCCACGCGTCGCTCGTAAAAATCGCGACGTCGCGGCCGCGAACAAAGGTTAATTGGCGGGGGAGGGGTTGCGCGAAGTGCGTTCTGTCGCGATGCAGCCTGGTGGGGCGGGGCAGCGCGGCTGTCTAGAGCTGCAGGTATGCATGAGCTGCGGCATCTGACGGGTGTGGGTCGATCTGAGGCGACGGCACGGCAGGACAGCGGTGTCTGAGCCGACAGTCGAGCGGGACAGCGGTGTCTGAGCCGACAGTCGAGCGGGACAGCGGTGTCTGAGCCGACAGTCGAGCGGGACAGCGGTGTCTGAGGCGACAGTCGAGCGGGACAGCGGTGTCTGAGCCGACAGTCGAGCGGGACAGCGGTGTCTGAGGCGACAGTCGAGCGGGACAGCGGTGTCTGAGGCGACAATCGAGCGGGACAGCGGTGTCTGAACCGACAGTCGAGCGGGACAGCGGTGTCTGAGCCGACAGTCGAGCGGGACAGCGGTGTCTAAGGCGACAGTCGAGCGGGACAGCGGTGTCTGAGCCGACAGTCGAGCGGGACAGCGGTGTCTGAGGCGACAGTCGAGCGGGACAGCGGTGTCTGAGGCGACAGTCGAGCGGGACAGCGGTGTCTGAGGCGACAGTCGAGCGGGACAGCGGTGTCTGAGGCGACAGTCGAGCGAGACAGCGGTGTCTGAGCCGACAGTCGAGCGGGACAGCGGTGTCTGAGGCGACAGTCGAGCGGGACAGCGGTGTCTGAGGCGACAGTCGAGCGGGACAGCGGTGTCTGAGGCGACAGTCGAGCGGGACAGCGGTGTCTGAGGCGACAGTCGAGCGGGACAGCGGTGTCTGAGGCGACAATCGAGCGGGACAGAGGACAGCACGAGGACGAGGACAGAGGACAGTTGAGACTGATGTGGCGAGACTGATGTGGCGAGACTGATGTGATGAGACTGATACGGCGAGGTGTGCTGGTTAGCGAAGAGTCGACGGTCTCCCGGAATGGACTTGGAAGAAGCGGGAAGTGATGGTACGACGTACGAAGTGCCGAGTACGCCATTAGGTGGAGTGGATTCGACCAGTCCGTTTCTCCAATCGTAAGCTTTCCAAAAACAGCAATTACATTAATGCACTAAAGAGGGATCAGATAGTGGTTGAGCTCACTGCTAAGTACCACGGAGGTGGAAAATAGATTGGTACATAGAAGGCACGGACATACCACTGACGGAGGGTTGGTATTTCAAGAACATTACAGTCCGAATAACAGCCAAACGGTACTATTCGTGCTCGTGACATGAGACGGCGTGCTCGGGAATTAATATGGCCGCAGGTGATGGGAAGAAGGTGAGATAAGCCTATCTAGAGGCCTATTCCGGCAACAAGACATGGATTAGTGACGGCTTAGTCTCGGGAGTAATGCGCCTGTGCATGTCGTAAGCACTTTCTAAGCGGTGTTGGCATGTGATTGACGATACGACACGCCGACTGAATGACATGACGCCGTAACTCCGTAACTAACTCCGCGGATAGACGTAACTCGGCGGATTGACGGTCGCTCCGGCAATGCAAGTCGCTCGCCGGCAGAGCAGACTGCTGCACAGGCAGCCGGCACCCATTATTGCTCGTCCTCAGACGAAAAAGTCCGCCAAAATTGACGTGTCTCTGAACTGAGTAAAAAACATTTCTATCAGCAAACGTTTGTTTAAAAAACAGTTTATGAGACAAGAGAAAGCAAACTTTGAAGATGAGTTAATGAAAACAGTTCGTTTTTATGTTACTTGGTTCCCCCGAAGCCAACTTTGACGCTCCTCACAGACGCTATTCTGGACCGTCCTTAACAGACTGACGTGAAGTAACGAGTGTGACCCTTGACCTGACTTGTCAATGATTCAATGTGAATCGACTACTTTTTATTGAATCATTCTTATTTCAAATGAATGACTCATGAATCGATTCACCTCATGCGCAAACCTGTTGTGAGTCACTGATTGAATCATTCAAACAGAGAAAATAGGCTGTTTGAATCATTCATTGCTCAAAGAATCATTCTTTTTTGGTCGAACAGCATAAACTGTCCACAAAATATGCCAGCGGCCCAGCATTCATCTGTGCCCTGTGGACAAACCAGGCACTTAATGGCCAATTATATGAGCTCTGTGTCCTTAGCTGTAGCCTGTAATTCATATATGCGTAAAGAAAGGGAGGCTTTGTGTCCAACTCCAGTGGGCACAAAGCCACTGTTCAATGAGCCCTAACTAGGTGAATACCTTGGAACTGGTAGGGTTAGGTAGGTACCTAAATACTTAGAAAAGGTAACTAACTCATACTTTGGTTCATAAACCACACAGTACACGCACACCTTTTTCACACGAAAAATTATCAAAAGGTACCCACCTTTTCCTAATTTCTAGGCTATACCATATCAAAAATTAAATCATAAACAAACATTTGCATGACCTCCGCATGTCCCAAATATCACTGTCGCATCGGCGCCGCTTTATTCCACATCATGCTTTATACAAAATAATACCTAATGCAAAATAAAAATAAACGTTCTATTCGCTTAAAAAAGTGAAACGTAAAGTCATTAATGCTTTTGGAACTTGGAATTTGCAATTATAATAAATATTATAAATATCATTTTATAATCAAAATAAACAACACGCATGTCCAATTGGCTCACATTCACATTCACATTCGGAAATACATTCGCGGACTATTTGGATTGGCTTCAAAATTGGTACACAGATAGATCACAACCTAGTCATCATTCTGGTAAAATCTTAGAGTCGCACATTCAAAATCAAAGGAGTTAGAGCAGGTCAGATAGGTTTAAGGTCA
Source organism: Chirona hameri (assembly GCA_036785665.1). Lineage (NCBI taxonomy): Eukaryota > Metazoa > Arthropoda > Thecostraca > Balanomorpha > Balanidae > Chirona > Chirona hameri. The sequence continues at coordinate 32,804 of JAXIVJ010005343.1, read as the reverse complement.
AACAGCAGACTATTTCGATTTGCATAAAAATTAGGACACTGGTAGAACATAACCTCCTTATCACGCTCATGACATCTTAGAGTCGCACATTCAAAATCAAAGGATTTAGAGCAGGTCATATGTTTAAGGTCAAACAGCAGACTATTCTGATGTGCATGAAAATTGGCACACAGGTAGAGCATGACCTCCCTATCACGCTCATAAAATATTGGAGTCGCACATTCAAAATCAAAGGAGTTAGACAAAGGAGTCGACACTTCCCTTTAATGTTGAGTGATTGAATCAAGATTGAATAATTCATTATGATAATGTTGAGTGATTGAATCATGATTGAATCATTCATTATGGTAATGTTGAGTGATTGAATCATGATTGAATCATTCATTATGGTCTGTGAATCACTGTGAATCGACTCATGACAAATATGAATCATTGACAAGTCTGCCCTTGACCTGACCTGACCTCAGGTGGCGGTATACTCACAGTGTCTCCAGGTACTGCAGGCCCTGGAAGCTCTGCTGGTCCATGCAGCTGATCTGGTTCCGGTCCAGGTGCCTGTTGGACGAACAGAGACACGTATGTGACGGACGAATGGCCGATCCTCATGCATATACAATATACATGACACTCGTGTCAGCTAAAATATACAGCGATTTGTTTCGAACATTGTGAAAATGAGAGACAGATGCCGATGGGTACAGATACAGAGAGGGAGAGAGGAAGAGGGGGAGAGAGGAGAATGGGGAGAGAGGAAAACAAGAAGAAAAAGCAAGAAGAAGAGATGAGAGCGAGAGCAGTGGCGGATAATTGTTGACGGGGGTGGCATCGGGTCGTCAGCACGGAAGAGGCGTTGAACGGGGGAGAGGGGTAAATCACGCCTTCCCGGTGCAAAAACCAACCCCCCGGAACGGTTTGGGGGCGGGGGCAAAAACACGCGTTTGCCTACCGATTTTTCGTTGGAGGGGGGGGGGACAATTGGGGCATTCCAAGACAGATCGACTAAAATATCTCGAAATCACACCCTACATCTCATATTTCGATAAAACTATGTGGTGGGGGGTTATCTGGGATGTAGGTTCACGCTGTGAACTGTGAACTTTTCAGCCCCGTCCGTCAAATGGTTTTCGAGCCTCGGGGAACTTTGTAATGTCAAGCATCAGTCTAATTTTCAGCGGGCAATATCTTCGATCTAAATCATGCGAGTCATATAATGCTATATATCATCAGAATCATCAGTAACAATATATTGTTATGATGTAAGCATTTTTGGAAAATGAGATTTAAAAAAAAAATCAACGCGTAATCTCAGGTTAAATCACGTGATTTTATAATGTGGCCATTTCAAATTCAGAATTTTGTCCATGCTAGATCGACATCGATAAGCCTTCGATGTTTAACAAATTGTGTTCGTTTTTTATCTAAATATTGTATTTATATTTTTGTATTTGGAAAAATAATGGTCACCAGCACAGCACGCCTTTGGTAATAACTTTGTACGTAATTGTGCTAGAGAGCTCAAATACACGGCATTATGCTTATCTCGTCGACCTGCTTTCAATGGTAATAACACCAGCCTTGTATTCGCTCTGTGACCTCAGGGTCACGTGACCAGAGGTCACTCGGGGCAGCCCACGTCAGATCGACCAAACCATAACATCCTACTTCTCGTATTTCGATTGAACTAGGTATCAGGGGTCACCTGGGCCGTAGATTCACGCTGTAAAATTTGCAGCCCCGTCCGTCGAACGGTGTTCGATTTATAGCCTCAGGCATCTCTTTATTGTCGCCCAAAGCTTTAATTTTCTTCGGGCGATATCTCCCATATACATAATTCGAATTATATAAACCACAGATAAGAGGAGACCTGGATTTGACACGAAATTTTTGGCCTCTTATTTTAGAGCCGAAATTTGAAAAGGAGCTGTTAAGGGAAATAATGCCTTTTCTCACAAAAATGGAGTTCAATTCAAGTGTATTGCCCAAAACATCATATTCTGGACAGACGTCATCAGAATAAAAACACACAGAAAACTAAACGCACAGAAATGTGCAACAGCACGTATAAGCACAGACAAAATACACACATACAATATGCGCGCACCACGCAGTGGCCTAGAACGGTAGTCGAGATTTAAATGACGCCTTTACCACAACGTCCGTAACCTGCTCGGGAAGGCTATTCCACACTGCAGTCGCTCTGTACTGCAGGGAGCGACTAGCCAGCTCTATCCTAACCGATGGCAGGTCCAGAGCATTTCGTTTTGCTCTGGTTCGCCTCTCGCTCACCTCCCCTCGCAGCTTGAATAGGGATCTCAGGCACACGGGGGCGTACGGCGAAAACATGACGTGGTGTACCAGCATCGCGTCCTTGTGTCTGATCGTGTCCTCGATCGACCTCCAGCCTAATCGTTTGAGAACAGGTGTGATGTGGGCACTACGTGGCGTTTTCGTGACCATGCGTGCAGCCCTGTTTATGACTTTTTGGAGACGTTGTCGTTGATTTGTACACAGAGCGCCCCATATGGGTGTGCAGTACGACAGATGGGGAATGACAAGGGTTTGCACCAGCTTCGCTAGCACAGATTGAGACAGTGATTGATTATGCTTGGCCAACGGAAAAAATAATTTTGTTACACTTTTGTGCTGTCTCACCTACATGCTGTCTCACCCAGGAAAGATTACGATTCATGGTGACCCCCAAATTTGTCATGGAAAAGGTAGGTGTCACCTCTGCGTCGCCCAGCGACAGAGTAACACAGAGTAACACTCGCCCGAAGCCGCTGCCGCTAGTACAGAAAATGACGAACTGAGTTTTTGATGCGTTTAGCTTTAAACAATTTGCCCGGTACCATGCCTCCAGGCGCGACAAGTTCAGTTCAAGGGTGGCCATCCTTTGCGAAATCTCAGATATCTTGTTGGGCACCAAAATTTGACTGTCGTCTGCGTAGCTGATGATTTTACAATCAAGATGAGAGGGAATGTCGTTTGTTATAAAGCAGGAACAAAATTGGTCCGGTCAAGCTACCCTGAGGGACGCCGGTGTCGATTCTTTGCACATATTTACCCCCTCGAGCGCGCTGACACCTGTTTGACAAATAGTTCCTGAACCAGGTGGGGTCAATGCCGTACCATCCGAGTTTTGGAGCAAGATAGGATGGCTTACGTAGTCAAACGCACTGGACAGGTCAACCGAGGCAAGAGACACAACCTCCTTTGCATCGATATGACTAGTGATAAACGCCATCGCTGTTACCAGTGCCGTTTCCGTGGAGTGGCTGGGTAAGTTAGCACTTGAAATCGACAGACGAGGCCAAAATATGATGTAAACATTGCATTTTGCATATACAAATTCCTTCCGAGAGATATTAGCAGTTTCCTACCTATAAGCGTTCCACACTTTTAACGACCAGTACTTGCAAGTTACTTTTCGGTTTCCATCAAACTCCCGGCTTTTCCCGTATTGCTTTTGTACGCAATGGTGTGGAAAATATATTTTGCGTTCTGCGTGTTATGATTATATGCCCACCCATCCTTTACAACTAACAAACAATACACAAACTGGCAATTAAATCAGAAGCTCATCGATGCACGACGACGGCGACCTATTTAGTGTCGGCGATTTGCTTCTAAGTGCCCATTCAACAACGTTGAAGAGATTGCTACAAAAGCGTGTCGCTTTCCAATAGTGGAGGGAAAATACCGATCATTAATTTTCCCAAACTTCCAACTTTGAATTAGGGAATAATTGTATTTAATTCTTAAATTTAAATCACATCATTTTAATACCATAATGGTAGCCAAAGAAATTGTTGCTAACAAAATCAAAAGGTCATTATTTCCCTTTAAGCTGATACACGTTTATACCTCGCCTCGTGAAAATGCGAGTCCAGCACCGACGTTCACTGCTGTGCTTAACATAAGAGGCCGAATATTTCGGGTCATATCCAGGTCTCCTGTTATCGGTGTATAAACCTATGTATCATCGGAATAGCCATTAACCACAAATTAATTTAATGTATTTTGTGTTGTTGTTACTTGTTGAGAACTCGAATGGAAAAGTGTCGACATTTTGGCAGGTCAGGTTAGGTCACGTGATTTCGTTATGTTCTCAGTTAAAATTCGTGATTTGTCTTAGGTGGAATAGGAGGGTGCAGGCCCTTTGAATCACGTGACACCTATGCCGCTCAGTGATCAAGATCACGTGATGACATAATTCAATATTTCGCCGATAGAGGCATCTGTGGGTCCTCAAGACAAATTTGATCATCCCTATTCCCTGACTGATAATGTTATAAAAAGAGCTTAAAGTGTTTTCCAGAAATTAAAAAATGCTAAACTTTGCCAAATAAAGCGAAAATTCCAGCAAATTATATATTGTATAATCATTTGGGAAATCAACCTCAAGGTCACGGAGTGACCTGCTGGGGTCATTCTATGTATCATTGAATGCAGCTCAACGAGACACATATAATGCCGTTAAGTTAAGCTCTCTAGCACAATTGTGTGCAAAGTTATTACCAAAGACAAACAAAGAGGTGATCATTTTTCCAAATGAAAAATATAAATAAAATATTTAGAGACAAAACCTACGTCCAATTGTCTAATTTACCCCCTGGATATATTTTTTTTTTTATAGAGAACCCCTTCCATGCTGCCTGCACACCTAAGTCCCAGTGTTGTGCGTGAGTGTGCGGTGGCAGTTGAGGACTGGCAAGTTGTGGCCGGCGACTCAGAAGTACCACAAGGGGACGCCAAACGCCAACAGCGGACGTGGGACTCCACCATCGCTGAGCGTCGTCGAGACTCCATGCTCTCGGAGGCGAATCAGCTCGTCCGAGCACGACTGCTAAGCGCTGGCACACCTGAGAGTGGCGCCTGGATGCACGCCATACCATCAGCCAACCTCGGCACACTATTGGACAACGAGACGCTGCGCATCACTATAGCGTTGAGAATTGGAGCAGACGTATGCATTCCTCATCGATGTAGATGCGGTGCCCCCGTGGACAGCAAGGGCTATCACGCCTTGACATGCCGCCTCAGTGCTGGAAGAAATCCCCGACACACAGCACTGACCGACATCGTAAGGCGTGCCCTGCTGTCCGCTGGGATCCCGTCCATCCTGGAGCCGACCGGAGTGGACCGAGGCGATGGCAAGAGGCCTGATGGAATGACGGTCTACCCGTACTCAAGAGGGATCAGCCTACTATGGAACGCTACCTGCGTCAATACGTATGCTGAATCTCACATTCCTTCCACCGCCGCATCTGCCGGAGCTGCCGCAAGGGACGCCGAACAAAGGAAGTGCCGAAAGTACGCGGGTTTCACGCATCGCTTCCAGTTTGAGCCAGTAGCCTTTGAAATTGGTGGTACTTGCGGCCCCTACACTAAGGCATTTGTCAAGCAACTTGGGGCACGGATTGTCACCGTCTCGGGCGAACGCCGAGAGACTGCCTGGTTGTGGCAACGGTTCTCCATCGCCATCACACGGGGAAACGCCACATCAGTGCTCGCCACAGCTGGAGGCCAGTCAGCATCAGTTGCCTTGTCTAACGTCAAGGCAACGTCTATCGGTCAACACCACTATCCACTTTACCAGCAGCAGACGAAGCAGCAACATATGGAGAAGCAACAGGGGGAGAAACAGATGCATGTCTCGAAGGGCCGGCCGCCGCAGCCGCCGACCGTCATGGCCAGCCTGCTGGTATCGTCAGGCTGGACAGACCCCTCCCCCCAGTCCCGGCCTGAGCCGCCCGCCGGAGAGCCGTCCGCCGGAGAACCGTCCGTCCCGCTCCCGCTCTCACCGGCCTCAGAGGCGGCGGTACCGGGCGGCACGGCGGACCAGCGGCGCCGGGGCCTCGTTAACCTCGGCAACACCTGCTTCATGAACGCGGTCCTACAGGCGCTGTTCCACTCTGACCAGCTGTGCAGTGAGGTGTTGGCGACCCGGCCGTCTCCCTCCCGACCCCACCTGGCTGCCCTACAGCGGGTGTTCGCCTTCTTGGTCTTCTCGGAGCGGCCCGCCTACAGCCCGGCCGAGTTCCAGCGGGTCGCCCTGCCGCCTTGGTTCGAGTGGAGACGCCAGCACGACTGCTCGTAGTTCCTCAGGTACCTGCTGGATGCGATACACGAGGAGGAGCGAGCCCCTGCTTCACCCGCCGCACCGTCCGCTCCGGCCACCGTCCCGCTGCCGGCCCGGTCTGCCGCCGCTCCCCGCGCCAAGGACGACACTAGCGTGCCGGGTCTGGCGGCGGCGGCGGGCCGGCCGCGGCCCCGGTGCCGGCACCGCTCCTGCGACACCGGCCCGGCTCCCGGCGGACCACCGCTGGTGCCGCTCTTGGACCTGGTTAGCGATGATGTGGTGATGGTCGAGGTCGATGGAGGTAGTCTGGCAGGTGGCTCCGCGGCCGCCGCCGACAGCGCTCAGCCGGCCGGTGCTGACGGCCGTGATGGACGGCTCACCAGCACTGGTGACACTGGTGAAACGGGGACTGATCCTGAAAGGGAGGGTCGAATTATTGACAGTGTTGGTGTTGAGACTGGTGATGCTAGTCATGAGCCGAGGACTGGTGACATTGGTGATACCGGTACTGCGGACGGCGGGGTTGAGGAGCCGCCCGGGGAGCCTGCCGAGCCGGCCGCCGGTCTGGTACGTCGGTTGCTGACCGGCCGCGCCGAGACCACCTATACGTGCTGCACGTGCGGCTCCGTGTCGCGCCACGTGGACCGCGTGACGGACCTGCACCTGGCGCTGCCTGAGGCGCTTACCAGGCCGCTGACAGCGGTGGCCACGGCTGCCGGGGCCGGCGGCGCCGACAGTTCGCCGGTGTTCGGACCTGAGTTGCCGCCCGACTGCTGGAAAGGGCCCTCGACAGACCCCAGGCAAAAGCCAGAGACCCAGACCGAGAAGCAAGTGGACGTCCAACCGGCAGAGGTGGCTGAAGGTCAGGAACAGCAGCGCGGTCCAGATCAGGGTTCTTGGTCGAGTCCTGAGTTCCAGTCAGGAATGGATGCCAAGCCGGAATCACAAGCAAGTATCCCCACGGCACCTCAGTTCTGACCTGAACCGGCACCACAGTTTGGTCCGGAACCAGCGCCTCAGTTTGGTCTGGAACCAGTGCCTCAGTTCGGACCAACCCCGGATCCTGAAGAGACACTTGATGTGCAGCCTACGACGAACATGCCAGTGTCGGATCTGCTGCGGCTGTACCTGGCTCCGGAGCGTCTCTGCGGCGAGAACCAGTACCACTGCGCCAGGTGCGCCTGCTTGCAGGACGCCGACCGCCAGCTGCGTCTGCTGACACCACCGCCGCACCTGGTCGTCTCGCTGGTACGGTTTGAGTTCGACCGGCGGACCGGCGCGCTGCGGAAGGTGCTGGCGCCGGTGGGCCTGACTGAGCGTCTGGCCGTGTCGCTGGCCGGCCAGCAGCCCGCCCAGTATAGCCTATATGCAGTCATCGTACACGCCGGTCACTCGATGGACGCCGGTCATTACTTTTAGTTTTGCCGCGCGTCCTGCGGTGGCGACGGGGCCAGCCCGGACGGCGTTGACGGCGGCTGGTGGCGGCTGGACGATACCTCAGCGACGCCAGTGACAGCGGCGGCCGCGCTTGGCCGACCACGGCAATCTTCTGATGCCGCCTACACACTGCTGTACCGGCTGGCGAGGGCGGCGGCGGCCGGTGGGCGGCCGCCTGCGCTGACGGCGCTGCCCGGCCCGCTGCGGGCTGCCGTGGACCGGGACAACGCTGTGTACCGGCGAGAGCGGCATAGCTACTCTGGGCAGAGCCGGCCGGTTAACGCGCTGCCGCTGCCTCAGGACGTTGACAGTGGGCAGGAAGGACCAAGCTCTAAGCTCTAAGTTGGAACTGTAGCGCATGTGGGGGAGGGTTGATAATTATATGTCGAGTGTTGTTTGCCTTGTGAATGTTGTTACATGCCATTTGATAGATGCTGTTTATTATTATTTTAAATGTTACAAAATTAAATGTACACGTTTTGAAGAGAAAAAAAAATTGTCTTACCATCGAAGGCCAATGTATCGAAGTAAGTCGATACTGGCAATAAAACATATGCATTCTAAATGGCCACATTATACAATCACGTGATCTGATGTCTAAGATCACATGTAAAAATTCCAAAATTTTCGTAGTTTCGAAAAAATTATTTGGATCACATTAATATATTGTTCCTGACGATTCTGATGATATAAAGGTTTATGTAACTCGCATGATTTAGATGGGAGGTATTGTCCTCTGAAAATTAGAGTTTTGCACAACAAAGTTGCCCAAGGCTGTAACTCGAAAACCGTTTGACGGACGGAGCTGACAATTTCATGTGAATCTACAGCCCAGATAACATGGATCAAAATACAATGTTTCACTGGAACAATAGAGATGCTAGACATGAAACATTTCAGTATATATTGTCTGGAAATGATTTTTTTGTTAAATACAAATAACCATTTTACTCAGATTCAAGATGTTTCAGGATTTTCAAGTCGGGATTTTGTGTGTGGGGGGGGGGGGGGGGGACTACGTTTGCCTACCGATTTTTTTTTTTGGGGGGGGGGGGGCAATTGCCCATTTTGCCCAACCGTAGGTCCGCCACTGAGCGAGAGATGGGGAGAGTGAGAACACGGAAATAGAGCACAAACGATCCAGAGCGCTGGAAAGAATCACCCATCCCCCGCTCCGCGGTGCATCAACACAGCAGCGGTCCGATTCACGGTCTATTGTGACAACCCGTCTAACCACAGTCGCCACACATCCAACTGCGGTTGCCGCCCGGTCCGATCAGCGGAATGGGAGCAGACCGCGGACCGGGCCGGCCGACTCGGTGGCCACCCCCGGCAGCGCACACACACAGTTTGTTTACCCCGCTCGCCGGCGGCCGGCCGCTGAACGAAAAACCGGCCACTGATCTGCATTCTGTGAATGCTAATGAGACGGATGGGGCGGCGGCGGACGCACGTGGCGATGGATTGCAGGTCGGCCGGGGACACGCGGCGCGGCGTGGTGCCGCGTGCACGCCGCCGAGCGCGTGCAAAAACTTCCGGCCGGCCGACCCAGCGGTTGGCAGCACTCGGGCGTTTGGGCGTTAAAAACCTACTACACCATAGGGTTCCCATGTTAAATCGATGATTTTCAGACGAGGCTCGTTCATAACCTATGGTATATATTTTAAATCCGACTTCGGAACCAGATAGCTACAAGCCTAGGCTACAACGTTTCCATTTACCATTTTTCGATATTCTGGGCGTAAAGGGCTAAATGGGCTTGGGGGTTAAAACACGTCGGAACGACCGCTGACCGCTTCCAAATACTACTACTGGTGCTGAAATATACACTACTTCGACTACTCCTTCGTAGGGTATTAATAATGACCGCTTCCAAATGCTACTACAGGTACTGAAATATACACTACTTCGACTACAACTTCGTGTATTTGCTGGAGTTGAATTCAATAAATAAAGATTTAATCTATGGAAATACAAGTTATTGATAGTAAACAATACCTTTAATTTCTAATAGACAAAACAATTCCCAGAAAAATTATAGCTTGTCTAATTAATTTGGGCGTTACATTTCTTACTGTTCTACCCGTTGTTCTATTACCCTGGTCCGACCGACCCGCGCGGCCCAGCAGCCGCCGCCCGGCCGGCCGCGGGGCGGAGGTAAAACACGCGGCGACGTCGCCCGCGCAGTTAATGCCGCACTCGCGCCATTTGTTTTCCCGACAAGAAGCGAGGTAAGAAAACAGACGGCGAAGGCACGCGACGCGGCCGGCACGGGCAGAGGTACGACGGTAAAACCTGGGAAGATAGCTGCAGGGATGACTCGGCTGTCGGCGGCCTTCCTCGGCATTTCGATGATGGTCGAGTACGCCGGCATCGTGAAGACGCGGCCAGAGTTCTCACCTTCGCTCTTCAAAAGCTTCGTTTGAGAAGATATCACCAATGCGACAATCAAAGGGTCAACTGACACCTGCTGCAGCTGCATTGTTCTACTCCAGCCACGAGCTCCGCCACGTTCCGAAAGTTGGGGGGGGGGGGGGCAGAGGCATTCTGAAGTAGATCCTTTCCATGCAACGCCCATGGGCGTAATGTTAAAAGTCCAAAAAGTGTGGGGCGGGAGGGGGGCACGTCCCCCGTCCCCCCTGTGGGCTCCTAACTCCAACGCGCGACTGACGACCAGAGCTGTCCACAGTTCGGATTAGAAGCTCCTCCCGCTGGCAACAGCGCGAGATAGCGCCCAGCCTGCCGTCACCAGCCAGCCTCTGTTACGGCCGGCCAGACAAGGCGGCTTTGATGGCCAGTTTACAGACGTCATGGGAGGCGAGTCCAAACAGTGGCGGGCCGACACTGGAGGCCACACAGTGGCGGGCCGACACTGGAGGCCACACAGTGGCGGGCCGACACCGGAGGCCACACAGGAGGCCACACAGTGGCGGGCCGACACTGGAGGCCACACAGTGGCGGGCCGACACTGGATGCCACACAGTGGCGGGCCGACACTGGAGGCCACACAGTGGCGGGCCGACACTGGAGGCCACACAGTGGCGGGCCGACACTGGATGCCACACAGTGGCGGGCCGACACTGGAGGCCACACAGTGGCGGGCCGACACTGGAGGCCACACAGTGGCGGGCCGACACTGGATGCCACACTGGAGGCCACACAGTGGCGGGCCGACACTGGAGGCCACACAGTGGCGGGCCGACACTGGAGGCCACACAGTGGCGGGCCGACACTGGAGGCCACACAGTGGCGGGCCGACACTGGAGGCCACACAGTGGCGGGCCGACACTGGAGGCCACACAGTGGCGGGCCGACACTGGAGGCCACACAGTGGCGGGCCGACACTGGAGGCCACACAGTGGCGGGCCGACACTGGAGGCCACACTGGAGGCCACACAGTGGCGGGCCGACACTGGAGGCCACACAGGATGCCACACAGTGGCGGGCCGACACTGGAGGCCACACTGGAGGCCACACAGTGGCGGGCCGACACTGGAGGCCACACTGGAGGCCACACAGTGGCGGGCCGACACTGGAGGCCACACAGTGGCGGGCCGACACTGGAGGCCACACAGTGGCGGGCCGACACTGGAGGCCACACAGTGGCGGGCCGACACTGGATGCCACACAGGATGCCACACAGTGGCGGGCCGACACTGGATGCCACACAGTGGCGGGCCGACACTGGAGGCCACACAGTAGCGGACCGACACTGGAGGCCACACAGTAGCGGACCGACACTGGAGGCCACACTGGAGGCCACACAGTGGCGGGCCGACACTGGAAGCCACACTGGAGGCCACACATTGGCGGGCCGACACTGGAGGTCACACAGTGGCGGGCCGACACTGGAGGCCACACTGGAGGCCACACAGTGGCGGGCCGACACTGGAGGCCATACTGGAGGCCACACAGTGGCGGGCCGACACTGGAGGCCACACAGTGGCGGGCCGACACCAGTGTCAGAAAAGTGGCCCGTTTCTCCATTTTTCTGAACTTGGAAGTTTTGTTCCGTGCAAACTTTGACTGTAAATAATTATTTGTTTTAGTCTGCGGGTGCAAACGGCTGACGAGCATACAAAATAGACTGAGACTTGAGTTTCCGAGCAACGGCCGGAACGTGACAGTGGTGCGACACATTGTAAAAACAAAATGTGAGGTGGAACCTCCAAATTACCAACATCCGAAATTTCTGCAGCAATTCAGGGAAGATTCAGGGATTCAGGGAAAACTGGTACTTTTCCAAAAATTAAACCAAAAACTTTTTAAAACCTCCCAAAGAAGTGTTTTCGTATTCAGGTTACAACCCCGCCACCGATACCATCGTTATCGCCCCGATGACGCTGATAACCCCGATAACCCTGGAGCGCTAAAACACTTTATGCAAAAGACGGCAGTACTTTAGACTGAGACTTGAGCCCAGTTTCCCATGTACGCATACGCAACGATACAAGGTACCTTTTTAACATACGACCCGAGAGTCTCGGTCCCCGACTAACGCCAAGACCATATATGTACAGGAAATACGACTGACGATTCATCAACTTTCCACATAATATAGGTATGCACATATTGGCATACATGAAAATAGGTTGTGTAGAAACTCGTATAAAAATTACGCAAAAATAACTGGTATACGCATGCAAAAATAAAATTGTTCCGCCGCTGGCGAAAAAAAATGTTCCGCGAACTTAGATCGTGGAACCACCTTTCTGACACTGGCCGACACTGGAGGCCACACAGGAGGCCACACAGTGGCGGGCCGACACTGGAGGCCAAACAGTGGCGGGCCGACACTGGAGGCCACACAGTGGCGGGCCGACACTGGAGGCCAAACAGTGGCGGGCCGACACTGGAGGCCACACAGTGGCAGGCCGACACTGGAGGCCACACATTGGCGGACCGACACTGGAGGCCACACAGTGGCGGACCGACACTGGAGGCCACACAGTGGCGGGCCGACACTGGAGGCCACACAGTGGCGGGCCGACACTGGAGGCCACACTGGAGGCCACACAGTGGCGGGCCGACACTGGAGGCCACACAGGAGGCCACACAGTGGCGGGCCGACACTGGAGGCCACACAGGAGGCCACACAGTGGCGGGCCGACACTGGAGGCCACACAGTGGCGGGCCGACACAGGAGGCCACACAGTGGCGGGCCGACACTGGAGGCCAAACAGTGGCGGGCCGACACTGGAGGCCACACAGTGGCAGGCCGACACTGGAGGCCACACAGGATGCCACACAGTGGCGGGCCGACACTGGAGGCCACACAGGAGGCCACACAGTGGCGGGCCGACACTGGAGGCCAAACAGTGGCGGGCCGACACTGGAGGCCACACAGTGGCAGGCCGACACTGGAGGCCACACATTGGCGGACCGACACTGGAGGCCACACAGTGGCGGGCCGACACTGGAGGCCACACAGTGGCGGGCCGACACTGGAGGCCACACAGTGGCGGGCCGACACTGGAGGCCACACAGTGGCGGGCCGACACTGGAGGCCACACAGTGGCGGGCCGACACTAGAGGCCACACAGTGGCGGGCCGACACTGGAGGCCACACAGTGGCGGGCCGACACTGGATGCCACACTGGAGGCCACGCAGTGGCGGGCCGACACTGGAGGCCACATAGTGGCGGGCCGACACTGGAGGCCACACAGGAGGCCACACAGTGGCGGGCCGACACTGGAAGCCACACTGGAGGCCACACAGTGGCGGGCCGACACTGGAGGCCACACTGGAGGCCACACAGTGGCGGGCCGACACTGGAGGCCACACAGGAGGCCACACAGTGGCGGGCCGACACTGGAAGCCACACTGGAGGCCACACAGTGGCGGGCCGACACTGGAGGCCACACTGGAGGCCACACAGTGGCGGGCCGACACTGGAGGCCACACAGGAGGCCACACAGTGGCGGGCCGACACTGGAAGCCACACTGGAGGCCACACAGTGGCGGGCCGACACTGGAGGCCACACAGGAGGCCACACAGTGGCGGGCCGACACTGGAGGCCGCACTGGAGGCCACACAGTGGCGGGCCGACACTGGAGGCCACACAGGAGGCCACACAGTGGCGGGCCGACACTGGAGGCCACACAGTGGCGGGCCGACACTGGAGGCCACACTGGAGGCCACACAATGGCGGGCCGACACTGGAGGCCACACAGGAGGCCACACAGTGGCGGGCCGACACTGGAGGCCACCCAGGAGGCCACACAGTGGCGGGCCGACACTGGAGGCCACACAGTGGCGGGCCGACACTGGATGCCACACAGTGGCGGGCCGACACTAGAGGCCACACAGTGGCGGGCCGACACTGGAGGCCACACAGTGGCGGGCCGACACTGGAGGCCACACAGGAGGCCACACAGTGGCGGGCCGACACTGGAGGCCACACAGTGGCGGGCCGACACTGGAGGCCACACTGGAGGCCACACATTGGCGGGCCGACACTGGAGGCCACACAGGAGGCCACACAGTGGCGGGCCGACACTGGCGGCCACACAGGAGGCCACACAGTGGCGGGCCGACACTGGAGGCCACACAGTGGCGGGCCGCGGCGCTGACTGGGGACACGGGCAGGATGCCGTACCGCCCGCCGGCCCTGTTAACTGAGGAGGTACACCTGGAGGCCAGCTAGCAGTAGACGACGGCCGGTATGTGGATTGGACCTGCCCTCTTATGTTAGTGCTGATCACAGTCTGCAGCGGTCAGACTGAATGAGCTGCTGATATTGATCGGTGTTGACTCTGAGCTGCCGCAGCTCGCTGGCCTGTTGGCCACCCCGCCCTGCATAGCTCCTCTGAGATTACCAGCGAGCCAGCGAGCCACACTAAGCTGCTTCGGTGCCTCACGAGGCAGTGTTTCTCCGCTGCCGGACCGCTCTGACGGCGCCGTATTCGGCCGCTTGCGCGTGCAGCCGCGCGTGCAGCTCCGCCCTGTGTTCAGCTCTATCTGAGAGCGATCGTGACCATTTGCGGCGAACTGAACATGCCGGACGGCTCGTCTCACACCCACGTCCGACGGTAAATACACCGGGGCGCCTCCTCGCAAACAGCACCGAGCTACTTTGAAAAAGCGCAGCTGCGTCGCACCGAAATTGGTTTCTCCGATTCAGCTTCGTCCCACACACTTTAAATGCCGTGCCGATGCTCCATTGCAGTTCTTATTGCCTGCTTCAAGCGTTCATCGGACTGCTCCAGGATGGGCTGAGCCAGCATTCTAAATTAATCAGTCTAAATTTTCTTCGAAGGTAGAATCCATCGTTTTCTCCGAATCAGTACTGTACTCCCTCCTTATACGGCACAGAGAGACTTACTCCGTCCGTTAGAAGGCCGATAATACAATTTCACGTTCATTTTGCATTCCCCTCACCTTCCAAGTAGTTATGTGGCACGCTTACCAGCAGTGGGGCTGCACCAACTTCATCACAGCTTCTCCTCGGTTTCCGGAGCTCCTCCAGTTTCCTCAGGACTCCTCCAAACTTCCTCTGAGCTTCACCCCACCCCCTCCATCCCTCCCATGTTCCAGCGCGCCTCCTTCGGCCAACTTCGTCCACTTACAGCTGCCGCCCCCGCCGGAGATCACACGGCTCAGGTGCCCAGCTAACCAGCCGGCAAATATTCAGCCCTGCGGCACCCTCCCGGCCCTCTCCAAGTCCCCCTCCCCTCATCACGGGCCGCCCGTCCGATCCCGGCAGGCCGGCCGGCCGTGCGGTGGTATAGTACAGGTGCCCCAGGCCCGCCAGACAGCTCATTATGAGACTGCCGGCCGCCGCTGCCGCCTTGTTAGGGCATAGTTTCCGAGGAGGCCGCGCTGATTAAATATTTGCACGGCGCGCCGAAATGAGCGGGGAGTCTCGGCGCGCGCGCGCGCGCGCGGGCCGGCCGCCGCGCTGGGGGGGGGGGGGGGGGGGCGGAGCTGCAAAATATACGCGCCGTATTTATCTGTCTCGGTACGGTGTGGTGACGGACGATATTGGGTGGGAAGCCGTGGGCGGGTGGCTGTGGCCTGCGAACAGCCGCGAACGGGTAGCTGCCGACAGTCGGGGCGGAACGGGAAGCGTGACCACTGGCCGTATGGGGCTGGGACATGCAGCGAGGAGCCCATGCTGTGATGTCTGATGGCGTGGAATGCGATAGTGCGGTCGATAAGTGGTTACGAGGCTGAGGCGGCGCGCGGCAGGGCGGTGATGTGTGGGGAGGCGGGAGGGTGCAGCGACGGGGATATTAGCCGCGGCAACAAGTAGCCCGCCCGCGCCATATGTCAACAACAGAGAGGCCGACTGCGAAATGAGCTGATGCGCGGAAAGGCCGCAGACATGGCGACGGTCCCCAACGCCGGCGACGCATGCCTTAGCACGGCGGGTCTTTGAAATGCTGCCATGTCCGCCGAGCAGCCGGCCACTGATGGTTGACCGGCGGCTCTTTGAAATGCTGCCATGTCCGCCGAGCAGCCGGCGACTGATGGTTGACCGGCGGCTCTTTGAAATGCTGCCATGTCCGCCGAGCAGCCGGCCACTAATGGTTGACCGGCGGCTCTTTGAAATGCTGCCATGTCCGCCGAGCAGCCGGCCACTGATGGTTGACCGGTGGGTCTTTGAAATGCTGCCATGTCCGCCGAGCAGCCGGCCACTGATGGTTGACCGGTGGGTCTTTGAAATGCTGCCATGTCCGCCGAGCAGCCGGCGACTGATGGTTGACCGGTGGGTCTTTGAAATGCTGTCATGTCCGCCGAGCAGCCGGCCACTGATGGTTGACCTGTGGGTCTTTGAAATGCTGCCATGTCCGCCGAGCAGCCGGCGACTGATGGTTGACCGGTGGGTCTTTGAAATGCTGTCATGTCCGCCGAGCAGCCGGCCACTGATGGTTGACCTGTGGGTCTTTGAAATGCTGCCATGTCCGCCGAGCAGCCGGCGACTGATGGTTGACCGGCGGCTCTTTGAAATGCTGCCATGTCCGCCGAGCAGCCGGCCACTGATGGTTGACCGGTGGGTCTTTGAAATGCTGCCATGTCCGCCGAGCAGCCGGCCACTGATGGTTGACCAGCGGCTCTTTGAAATGCTGCCATGTCCGCCGAGCAGCCGGCCACTAATGGTTGACTGGCGGCTCTTTGAAATGCTGCCATGTCCGCCGAGCAGCCGGCGACTGATGGTTGGCCGGTGGGTCTTCGAAATGCTGCCATGTCCGCCGAGCAGCCGGCCACTGATGGTTGACCGGTGAAATGCTGCCATGTCCGCCGAGCAGCCGGCCACTGATGGTTGACCGGTGGGTCTTTGAAATGCTCCCATGTCCGCCGAGCAGCCGGCCACTGATGGTTGACCGGTGGGTCTTTGAAATGCTGCCATGTCCGCCGAGCAGCCGGCCACTGATGGTTGACCGGTGGGTCTTTGAAATGCTGCCATGTCCGCCGAGCAGCCGGCCACTGATGGTTGACCGGCGGCTCTTTGAAATGCTGCCATGTCCGCCGAGCAGCCGGCCACTGTTGGTATTGTTCCGTCGTTCTGGTGAATTGGAAGGGCGGAGCGTATATTTCAATAAGCAATCCGATGTTTTACAGATGTAATGCATAAGTGATTGACGTCATCCATCATACCGCTGCATGACATGTCTGTGTTTGAATAGCTGTCATCCGGCCGGTGCACGTGTCATGGGGCGGCACGGCCGTGATTCTCACATAAGCGCCGCATACGGAAGCCATTTCTCTCGCGCGGTCACAGCCATCCCACGCAGAGGACGCGCCGATCAATAGGAGGCAACAGGCGTCCCGACATCGCCAAAACGCGGCGCGGTTTCCGACACGGTTTGAGCCGGCCGGTTGTCAGATTTTGGCGGCCGGTTGTCATGGCGATCAGATCGGGCGATTGTCTAATTTCCATGGCGGCGGCGGTATGCAGTATTCAGTGGGCGGGAGCCGGTTCGGAGCGGGACGTGGGGACGGGGGGACGGCGGCGGGGGCGGTCTGGCCGGACGAGGAGGCTGCTGGAGCGATACGCGATCTCAGCTGCAGGTTAGAAGCTCCACCGGCATTGTGAGCTGGCCGAGCGGAGCCCGAGACGGGCCGGATCAGGGGCTTATCTAAGCAGCGGCAGACACGGACTGACAGTGCCGATCAGCAGCGGGTCTGTCAGTCGCCGACAGCGGGTCTGTCAGTCGCCGACAGCGGGTCTGTCAGCCACCGACAGCGGGTCTGTCAGTCGCCGACAGCGGGTCTGTCAGTCGCCGACAGGGGGTCTGTCAGCCGCCGACAGCGGGTCTGTCAGCCGCCGACAGCGGGTCTGTCAGCCGCCGACAGGGGGTCTGTCAGCCGCCGACAGCGGGTCCGTCAGCCACTGACAGCGGGTCTGTCAGTCGCCGACAGCGGGTCTGTCAGTTGCCGACAGCGGGGTCTGTCAGTCGCCGACAGCGGGTCTGTCAGTCGCCGACAGGGGGTCTGTCAGCCGCCGACAGCGGGTCTGTCAGCCGCCGACAGGGGGTCTGTCAGCCGCCGACAGCGGGTCTGTCAGCCGCCGACAGCGGGTCTGTCAGCCGCCGACAGCGGGTCTGTCAGCCACTGACAGCGGGTCTGTCAGTCGCCGACAGCGGGTCTGTCAGCCGCCGACAGGGGGTCTGTCAGCCGCCGACAGCGGGTCTGTCAGCCACTGACAGCGGGTCTGTCAGTCGCCGACAGCGGGTCTGTCAGTTGCCGACAGCGGGGTCTGTCAGTCGCCGACAGAGGGTCTGTCAGTCGCCGACAGCGGGTCTGTCAGTCGCCGACAGGGGGTCTGTCAGCCGCCGACAGCGGGTCTGTCAGCCGCCGACAGGGAGTCTGTCAGCCGCCGACAGCGGGTCTGTCAGCCGCCGACAGGGGGTCTGTCAGCCGCCGACAGCGGGTCTGTCAGTCGCCGACAGCGGGTCTGTCAGTCACCGACAGGGGGTCTGTCAGTCGCCGACAGCGGGTCTGTCAGTCGCCGACAGCGGGTCTGTCAGCCGCCGACAGCGGGGTCTGTCAGTCGCCGACAGCGGGTCTGTCAGCCGCCGACAGGGGGTCTGTCAGTCGCCGACAGCGGGTCTGTCAGTCGCCGACAGGGGGTCTGTCAGCCGCCGACAGCGGGTCTGTCAGTCGCCGACAGGGGGTCTGTCAGTCGCCGACAGCGGGTCTGTCAGTCGCCGACAGCGGGTCTGTCAGCCGCCGACAGCGGGTCTGTCAGCCGCTGACAGCGGGTCTGTCAGCCACCGACAGCGGGTCTGTCAGCCACCGACAGCGGGTCCGTCAGTTTCTGGCAGTGTGTCTGTCAGTCGCCGACAGCGGGTCTGTCAGCCACCGACAGCGGGTCTGTCAGCCACCGACAGCGGGTCCGTCAGTTTCTGGCAGTGTGTCTGTCAGTGTGTCACTGGCCACTCACTGTCAGCTGACCCGCCGCCGTGGAGCGCGGTCCCACGCGGCTCATGGCGCCTTCTGTCACTGGCCACCGGGACAGTCAGACAGGCAGACAGACGACTGTGGCTGATCTTATCCCCTGTGGCCGCCATATATTTACATTGAGATTAACGCTGCAGTCCTGTACCATCTGTTCTGGTTCCCCGCGTCCCACCCAGGGGGAAAGTACGTAACCAGCTTTACGGAGCCCCTCAGCATCCTGCACTGTTGAACTTCAAGGTCGTGTGCCCGGCTACTTGCAGTGTTCGGCTTCATGGAGCCCCTCAGCGTCCTGCACTGTTGAACTTCAAGGTCGTGTGCCCGGCTACTTGCAGTGTTCGGCTTCATGGAGCCCCTCAGCATCCTGCACTGTTGAACTTCAAGGTCGTGTGCCCGGCTACTTGCAGTGTTCGGCTTTACGGAGCCCCTCAGCATCCTGCCCTGTTGAACTTCAAGGTCATGTGCCCGGCTACTTGCAGTGTTCGGCTTCATGGAGCCCCTCAGCATCCTGCACTGTTGAACTTCAAGGTCGTGTGCCCGGCTACTTGCAGTGTTCGGCTTCATGGAGCCCCTCAGCATCCTGCACTGTTGAACTTCAAGGTCGTGTGCCCGGCTACTTGCAGTGTTCGGCTTCATGGAGCCCCTCAGCATCCTGCACTGTTGAACTTCAAGGTCGTGTGCCCGGCTACTTGCAGTGTTCGGCTTCATGGAGCCCCTCAGCATCCTGCACTGTTGAACTTCAAGGTCGTGTGCCCGGCTACTTGCAGTGTTCGGCTTCATGGAGCCCCTCAGCATCCTGCACTGTTGAACTTCAAAGTCGTGTGCCCGGCTACTTGCAGTGTTCGGCTTCATGGAGCCCCTCAGCATCATGCACTGTTGAACTTCAAGGTCGTGTGCCCGGCTACTTGCAGTGTTCGGCTTCATGGAGCCCCTCAGCATCCTGCCCTGTTGAACTTCAAGGTTGTGTGCCCGGCTACTCACAGTGTTCGGCTTCATGGAGCCCCTCAGCATCCTGCACTGTTGAACTTCAAGGTTGTGTGCCCGGCTACTCACAGTGTTCGGCTTCATGGAGCCCCTCAGCATCCTGCACTGTTGAACTTCAAGGTCGTGTGCCCGGCTACTTGCAGTGTTCGGCTTCATGGAGCCCCTCAGCATCCTGCCCTGTTGAACTTCAAGGTTGTGTGCCCGGCTACTCACAGTGTTCGAAGGCTGTGGAGATGAGTGAAGGCTCTCCGTCCTAGCACTGACAGCTCGTTCCCGCTCAGATCACTGAAACAGAGCACAGACATAGGCACACGTTACCTGGAGAGCCTGAAGAGCACAGAAAGGTCACCTGCAGTGAGCCAATCACCGCTGACGCTCAGGTCACTGGAAACGGCACATGGCCTTGCTACTGCGGCGGTATGACCTAACGACCTGGCGTGCTGCGAGACAGACACGATGGCGGCGGGGTCAGTGGATCCAGACTCATGGTCACGTCAGTGTTTCTCAGCAGGTGCCAGCCCACTCCTGAGACGCAGGCTAACGTTGCTTTCTCAATGGAAAACACAATAAACGATCCCGATCATTCGGCAACACTGGCGTAGAATGCAGACTTACACAACAAACGATTCCGATCATTCGGCAACACGGACGTATACTGCAGACCTTACATAAACATAAACTGCCCGCAGCAGACAGCACAAGTCTCATAAACGTGATAACTGTTGTCTTTGGTCACTTCCAGTTGCCAGGGAACATCGCCTTCAGATGCATGTAACGGAAGTTGGCCCACATTCAGCCCAGATTCAGCCCGGCCCAGATTCGTGCTGATGTTAAGAAAATGTTATGTTAAGAAAATCTTTACCAGCCAAAATGTATTAAATATCCATCAAAAACGTTAAAAGGGGGTATCATTCGAAAGCTCTTGTCGCAACGAATACTGCCATACCCTTGAACTTTCCCTATATTGACCACGAAAAGCCCCAGACCCGTCCAAAATGCAGTCACTCAAACTCGCTGAGTTAGCGGAACGCGGGGATTTCAACCAAGCTCAAGGAAATAATAGAATAGCACATGCCGGAACCGAAAATCATAGTCCCTATTCGTGACATTTTCAAATTTGACCTCCAGGGCCACTCAAGCTTGCAAAATTACCCTTTCTCCCATGTTAACATGCAGCCACTCAAACGATAATAAGTAACAAAAGGACGCACCAATTAGCTCAATACTTCGCATACTGGTGCATAAATGTCTTCCGCAAATTTTCAGAAAGTGGCAATGTGTGACACTCAAAGTTACAGCCTCCAGAGGCTGTCAAGCTTTCCAGTTCTTTTCAATATATATATATATATATATATATATATATATATATATATATATATATATATATATATATATATATATATTCGCTGAGGTGGCGGGACGCGATATTTCAACCAAACTCAAGGAAATAATAGAACAGCACATGCCGGATCCGAAAATCATAGTCCCTATTCGTGCCATTTTCAAATTTGACCTTCAGGGCCACTCAAGCTCGCAAAATTACCCCGTCTCCAATGTTAACATGCAGTCACTCAAACGATAATAAGTAACAAAAGGACGCACCAATTAGCTCAATACTCCGCATACTGGTGTAGAAATGTTGTTTTTTATTTGCGGAAGACATTTCTACACCAGTATGCGGAGTCTTGAGCTAATTGGTGCGTCCTTTTGTTACTTATTATCGTTTGAGTGACTGCATGATAACATGGGAGAAGGGGTAATTTTGCAAACTTGAGTGGCCCTGAAGGTCAAATTTGAAAATGTCACGAATAGGGACTATGATTTTCGGTTCCGGCATGTGCTCTTCTATTATTTCCCTGAGTTTGGATGAAGTCGCCGCGTTTGAAGTCGCTAACTCAGCGAGTTTGAGTGACTGCATTTTCGGTCGGGTATGGGGCTTTTCGTGGGCAAGATAGGGAAGGTCCAAGGGCATGGCTGTGTTGGTTGCGACAAGAGCTTTCGAATGATATGAATAATATTTCGAATGATTTTAACGTTTTTGATGGATATTTAATACATTTTGGCTGGTAAAGTTTTCCTTCACATATTGTAGCACGAATCTGGGCCGGGTTGCATCTGGGCTGAATGTGTGCCAACTTCCGTTACATTTCAGATGCAGCTCTCAGACGGCTTTGATAGCCCGCGATGGCAGCCTGGCACCGCCAGCTCTCACAGTTTGTACACAGCCTACCCTTCCGTTCACAGTCCGTCCCTCCGCCAGTCAGCTCTCACAGCCCACCCTTCCGTCCGGCCCTGACAGCTCTCACAGTTTGTACACAGCCCACCCTTCCGTCTCACAGTTCGTCCCTCCGCCAGTCAGCTCTCACAATCTGTCCCCTCCATCCGGCCCGTGACAGCCGGGATCACGATCGAGTCTGGCAGTGTACCTGTGAATGCGGTCGACCTCCGCGCTAGAGACGGCGCGGACGTGTGTACCGCACCAATGACAGATCACGGACCTACGCACGCGCGCACACACACAGCCGCAGCCGGAAGTCGGCCTCCCCGGACAGGTGATGTGTCGACAAACAGGTCAATCGCTCCGTTCACTGCGGCCGGCCGGCCCATTCATTCACCCTGGCCGCGGCTCGGAGGGAGGGAACGGGAGAAACAGAAGTGCACGGCTCCGCCGGGTGGGGCGGAAGGAGTCCAAGCTCCGCTAAGGAATGACAAAGGAACGAGTCCACAGTTATCCACAGATAGAGGGGATTGAAAGCCTATCAATCGCCGAGTGCACGTGGATATAAATCATATCGACCGGTATTATGAATGCAATTGATGTCTGCGTTACCCGAAACGCGCATAAGGATTCACTAAGTCCAGCCAATCAGACTATCTCCAAAAATAATATCAGAGTCATCTAAAACACTACATTTCAGCCTCATTTGGGCGGCGAAAGCCCAGGCCAGTTCACTAACCATTTTCCAAAATGTCATATATCTGTGAGTTAACAAGTCGCTGCGAATTACCGTATCACGAGTCACTCGCAAAGTCACCGAGTCACTCGGCGAGTCACCGAGTCACCATGCGAGTCCCAGAGTGACCATGCGAGTCCCCGAGTGACCGTGTGAGTCCCCGAGTGACCGTGCGAGTTCCCGAGTGACCGTGCAAGTCCCCGAGTGATCGTGTGAGTCCCCGAGTGACCGTGTGAGTCCCCGAGTGACCGTGCGAGTCTCCGAGTGACCGTGCGAGTCCCCGAGTTACCATGCGAGTCACCGAGGCCCCGTTCAGCGTCGGTGACATGCCGTTGATTTACGGTTGCCGAATCTCGGCTGATCGATGATAGGCCGGCATACCTCCGACTTTATTAATTCAAAACAAGCACAGGAGATTTATGGCAGTCGGAGATCGGGTCCAGCCGAGCTGTCAGACGGTGGGACTCGGAGATAGTGGCGGCCCAGCCACTGCAGCCGTGACCGGCTTCAGATGGGTTACAAAGCAAGAGCAGGCCACAGACGTGGTTTGTAGAGCTCCAAAATCCAGTTACAGGAATTCCATCATGAAATATCATCGATTATATCATCATGAATTATGATTAAAATATTGTCTATTATATGCCCGTTACCGCCCAATCCGTAACCCGGCTCCGCCATCGGGAAGCCGTGCTCCAGAAAACGGCGCGGTTCGTCGCCCTCTTATCCCATGCGCGATCTGTAATCGGCGGCTACCTGTTTGTCACCGGAAATAGTCCAGTTCCGGTCAAATGTCGCACTTCCGGTCTCAGAGCGATCTCGCCGTTATCAGACCAGCCGGGACCAAACACGCTTCTCAGTGCCGGTCCCAACCTACACACACCACAGCACACAAACACACAAACACGCTCCTCAGTGCCGGTCCCAACCTACACACACCACAGCACACAAACACACAAACACGCTCCTCAGTGCCGGTCCCAACCTACACACACCACAGCACACAAACACGCTCCTCAGTGCCGGTCCCAACCTACACACACCACAGCACACAAACACACAAACACGCTCCTCGGTGCCGGTCCCAACCTACACACACCACAGCACACAAACACACAAACACGCGACACGCGGCGCGTGCTGTTTGTTTGAGTTCAGCCGCGGCCGCCGACACACCAGCTCGACTCATTCATTACCTGTGTCCGCACAGGCACAGGCGAGCCGGGGCGGATATCACAGGAGGTGGGAGGCGAACCGGGGCGGATATCACAGGAGGTGGGAGGCGAGCCGGGGCGGATATCACAGGAGGTGGGAGGCGAACCGGGGCGGATATCACAGGAGGTGGGAGGCGAGCCGGGGCGGGGGTCACAGGAGGTGGCAGGCGAGCCGGGGCGGATATCACAGGAGGTGGGAGGCGAGCCGGGGCGGATATCACAGGAGGTGGGAGGCGAGCCGGGGCGGGGGTCACATGAGGTGGCAGCCGGCCGGGGCGGATATCACAGGAGGTGGGAGGCGAGCCGGGGCGGATATCACAGGAGGTGGCAGCCGGCCGGGGCGGGGGTCACAGGAGGTGGCAGGCGAGCCGGGGCGGGGGTCACATGAGGTGGCAGGCGAGCCGGGGCGGGGGTCACAGGAGGTGGCAGCCGGCCGGGGCGGATATCACAGGAGGTGGCAGGCGAGCCGGGGCGGATATCACAGGAGGTGGGAGGCGAGCCGGGGCGGATATCACAGGAGGTGGGAGGCGAGCCGGGGCGGATATCACATGAGGTGGCAGCCGGCCGGGGCGGATATCACAGGAGGTGGGAGGCGAGCCGGGGCGGATATCACAGGAGGTGGGAGGCGTGCCGGGGCGGATATCACAGGAGGTGGGAGGCGAGCCGGGGCGGATATCACAGGAGGTGGCAGGCGAGCCGGGCGGATATCACAGGAGGTGGCAGGCGAGCCGGGGCGGGGGTCACAGGAGGTGGCAGGCCGATTTCGACAAAAAGGCATTCGCCATTTTGCTTTCGGCATATTCACATTTCGACAAAAAGACATGTCGTCAAAGTGTCCTTCGAAAATATGCATTCGCCAAAATGACATTCGCCAATCTGTCCGGGCACCGGGAGGCCGGACTCCGGCGACTGATTGCCGCTCCTCACGCCAGCCGGCCATTTGCCAACGAGCCAGGAAATCCGCCAGCTTTGTCGGATTGACCTCCAGCGCGGCCTCGAGTGGCCGCCGGTCACCAAATTGGCCCCCCGCCGGCGGTCGGCGGCGCCTCGGGATCACTGAGTGGTCCAGTTGAGCCGAGCGTGACCGCTGAGGTTTTTACCTTGGCTCACGGAGAGAGGACCCGCGCACGAATGGCGACGACGCAACGCCGGGCGGGCGGAACGCGAGGCGGTGACAGAACGGTAATGGAGCCAGGCAGTAACGCCGGCGGATTACCCACTCGTATCGGACGATCTAAAGCAGGATACGTGTTTCTGCGCACCTGCCCAGACAAAACAGAGGCGGCCCGCTCCGCACGTCCTTGACGGGCACTCGGAGCCAGTATGACGCGACTAGCCGGAGCGCCGGAGCGGCCGACAAAGGCCCGATGGGCAGAGAGATCAGCCGGCCAGAAACAGGCGACATCTGAGGTCAAGGTCCGGTCGGACACGGCGTCTGACGCGCCGTCTGACGCCGTCTGACGCGCCGCTCGGGTCGGACACGTCACAATTAGTCCCGCGAAAGATGCCTCGATCCGGCGGCGGCGCCCGGCCCGGCCCGGCCCGCGCGAGCCGTGAATGCCAATTAGGCGAGGCCGGCCGCTGAATGATTTGGTGCAGAGGAGCAGCAGGTGTCCGGTGCGATGTTGAATGACGCGGGGCAGCGGAGGCGGGCCCGTTGCCGCATGGCAGTCCGCCGGCGGATTACCCGGCGGACTGCCATGCCCCACTGACCAGTGTCACATGCCAGACCACCAGCAACCAGGCCAAATTAGGACAGGTTTCAGCCGTCAGACGTATGCAGACATACAGAAAACAGGATAAAGTTTCGGGCGCGGCTGTTTTATTCGAGCTGTTTCTGAAAAAGCGTCCACATCTGCCTTGCAACGGGGATCTCTACTGGCATACAGAGAACAACAGAGCCGATTCTCCATCATCCTGCAAGGGGCCGGTGCATAATTCCCTCATATTAAACACTTAATGCTGGCTGTTCAGCGGAATGGCGATCGTGAAACTCCGCGTGCACCTCGTCGGCGCTCCAAGCGCGGTGCCGGCTGTCACTTTAGCTCCAGGTGGGAGGAGCGAAGCACGGCCCCGCGGCCCCGGAGACCGCCCCGCCACCACCAGGGAGGTCCGTGACCGCGCGAATTCCGGCCCGCGGTCACGTGACTGACAATGGGACGTGGCGGGGCGGCAGCTCATGATGGGGTGTATCCGGGACCGAGGAGGACTCACATGGGACGTGGCGGGGCGGCAGCTCATGATGGGGTGTATCCGGGACCGAGGAGGACTCACATGGGACGTGGCGGGGCGGCAGCTCATGATGGGGTGTATCCGGGACCGAGGAGGACTCACATGGGACGTGGCGGGGCGGCAGCTCATGATGGGGTGTATCCGGGACCGAGGAGGACTCAGATGGGACGTGGCGGGGCGGCAGCTCATGATGGGGTGTATCCGGGACCGAGGAGGACTCACATGGGACGTGGCGGGGCGGCAGCTCATGATGGGGCCTATCCGGGACCGAGGAGGACTCATAGGACTGCCAGCCGGCAGGGGAGCCGGTGGAGCTGCACAGTCAGGGGCTCCGCCACAGGGGGGGGGGGGACCGGGGGACGTGTCCCCCAAAAAAATTCGCATTTTAACATTACGCCTATGGGCGTTGCATGGAAAGAATCAACTTCAGAATGCCTCCGTCCCCCCCCCCCCCCCCCCAACTTTCGGAAGGTGGCGACGCCCTTGCGCAGTAGCCGCTCTCTGGCAGGTGCTGTCTGCCTGATTCAGCATTGCCCCTCACGCGAACTCGACACCGATTTGGGAAGCGGGTTTCGTGTGAGCTGGCGAGCTGGGAATGGGCGAATTTAGCCATTGTTTCAGATTGCCTCTGATTTGAAGGGAAACAAGAGTGCAAACTCTGTGACACTAGGTGTGCCGGGCAGATACATGTATGATTGCAACATGCATGAGTTAAAGGGAGTGTGCCTACTCACATCGCTTACTTGGGGTTATTGACATGGTCTATAGAACATCATTTTCTGAATTGACCCATGACTTCGTTTCTCCAGATTCGCCCTAGTTGCTGAGATATTCCAAAGACTCCAGGAACTTGCTGGGAGCAAAAAGTTATCCGGTAGACTCCAGAGGGCTTCCGCTACTAGAAGCACTGCAACTATCGATTAAACTGCTAGCATATTGTTAGCGCCGGCCGCCGGCCAATAGCAATTCAACAAAACAGCTCGTGCACGCTGATAGCAGCAGCCGAACAGAAACTGGACGGCCATCATGTTTTTCGATGATGGCCGTTTCGATGCTGGCCGATGGCCATTTTTTAAAAGAAGATATCAATTTAGAGCTACGGAACTTGCACATAATAAAGTTCACAGTGGCAAGAACGTGCTATGCAAAACTTGTCTTTCTATCTTGCATGATGTGACCGTAATTGCATTGTCTTATGTGTGCCGTTTTACATAACATCACCATAGTGGCGATCGTTTTATAGATATCGAAAAAAAAAATAAGCAAAAAAACAATATAAGTGAAAATTCAACTAAAGGGGCTCCAGATGTGAATTTCATCATATACAACAATCAAGCCAATAGCTACTTACCGTATGCAAAATATTTTTGACATTCCAAAACAGTAGGCACACTCCCTTTAACTTTGCATGCAGCATGCACTTCTGATACTTAAGAACCCGATAAATATTATTGTATTGCACGTTGTTCCGCTGATTTGGCTTTGTGTGTGTGTGCTTGTTTAACTTGATATTCATATAAGAGCAGCGGTGTCGATTTTGCAAAACGATTGGGGGGGGGGGGGGGGGGCGAACAGGGATGGGTCCATGGGAAGCCTATCAGCGCCATGGCTTTACCGAAACCACCGAAAGCGGCTGAAAACTAACACATTTGAAAGAAATTCTAGGCTTAACCCTATTCCCTGCGGGCGGCCAGAATTACGTTAACCTGCGGGGAGGGGGGGGGGGGGGGGGCAGATTCTGCCCCCCCCCCCCCAGAGATCTCAAGAACCGCTCAGTCGATTTCGATGAGGAAAGCGCCATTCGATGTGTCATGACAATATCTCTCTTTTTGGACCCCGACATTTTTGTTTTGTTCAAAAATGGGAGGCCAGGGGCCAAAAATCCGAAAAATTTGGGTGTTTTTTAAAAGGTCATTGCAGCCATGTGGCTCGACTGATTTTCATGCCCCAAACGTTTTTGAGCTTCAAATGTACTGGTCTATAATATATCAAAAGACACAAAACAAAATAAAAAATCATAGGCGTATTCAGGGAATGTAAAATGGGTGGATTTTCTGAAAACAAATATGTGCTGTTCGTGATTGTTTGGGACGTCATGAACGTCACATGTGGGCATTATATGCTGTAATTGGTTAAATTTGATATATTGCGCATAGGCGGATCCAGGAAAAACATGGGGCACCATGCGCGTAACGCTTTTATCATCTTACTAATTTGATGTTGGACCTAATTTGAGGGTGCCCCTGTAGCTCAGTGGGAGAGCGCTGGACTTCTGACCTATGGTGTGTGTGGCAGCCCGGGTTCGAGTCGCTTCGGCGCTCGCTGTTTGCTCCCGACTGGGATGGCCTGCGGCCGGTGGTAGCGGTCGTACTCAAGGTCAGGTGACGTCAGTGAGCGGGGCGGACCGTGTCCAGGTATGTCGGGCACGTACAACTTTCGTCTCTAAATTCTGCCGGCCAACAGGAATTGCGCGATCGGGTGGTGAGGTCAGGACCTGGTCAGGACCCACGCTAAGCTCTGCTTAGCGTGGGTCCTGACCTCGGAAATCCATCCATACAAAACATTCGGACTAAATACAAAAAAAAGAAAAAAAGTGGGTATCGCCTCCCATTTTTTTATCCTGAGTGCGCCTCTGCCCCAAAAATATGTACAATCCCAGTATCTATGATGCATATTGCATTGGATATGTTTCTGACGCATTTATTGCACTGCAAACCACGAAGGAAGTGTGCGCCGCAAAACCGTATTCGTAACAGCCTCCCCAAAACAGGAGCCTGGAACCACCTCTGCTGGACCGATTTTTTCAAAATTTTGACACAACACGCGCCATTCAATTTTGGAAAAGTCACAAAGTTTCAGGACGCTAGGCCTAACGGTTTATAAGTGGCTAGTGAAAAACTACCGGGGGGGGGGGGGCAGAATCTGCCCCCGCAGGGAATAGGGTTAACTTGTGCAAAGGACAGTATTTTTCATCAATTCATAATGCAAACACAGACGAAATCTCATGAGTTTTGGAATTCTGTCGGACGGCCCCTCAAACCAACGTTTTTGGCCGGTCTGCATCAGCCAGAAGGCCCGAGTCCTTACTTGAAACCCTTACTTAGTAAAACGGCAATGATAACCTGCCATTGACCGGGGGGGGGGGGGGGGGCAAATAGGTGTCTCCCCCTGACGAATTTTCACAATAGCTCAAAAACCAATAGCAATTTCAACGTGAAACTTTGGGTACCTTCTCCTACACCAATTCTACGTCTTCTGGGCGTAAATGAAGCAATTTTGTCTAGAAACAACCGATATATAACTAATTTAGTGACGTCACTGCACACGAGTTTGGCGAAGAAAAAATCAGCTAAACTTTAAAGGGAATGTTTCACCTTTGTATTAGTTTTAAACTGAGATAGACATTATCTTGGGCCGGTATTGAAATGTCTAAATTACTAAGGTCATTTTCCCCAAAACTTAACCGTTTTTAAGCAATTTAATTTACCATTTGCACAATGACTCCAGGCTGGTGCAGCCGCTGATTGGCTGACAGCCACCTTCTCAGCCAATCCCACTTTGTCAGCCAATCAGCGGCGGTCTATAGCTCAATAATGACGTCATTCGCCCAAATCTAAAAACTTAATTTGTATAAAGTTAAGTGACTTTTCGAGTGCAAAAATATCACCATCGTTTTCAGCAGCACTTACTCCATATTTTCTACTACAACCAGCGTATATTTTACAAATTTCAGAAAGGTGAAACATTCCCTTAAAAAATCAATTAAAAAGCCGATTTCTTCGGAAAAATGCCCTAAAAATCAAACATTGCAAATATGTGAAAAATTCACCGGATTTCGCATCTTTATACATAAAGAGGTGATTTAACACAAACCTTTCTTAGTAAAAGCTGCGAAAACTTTCTTTTGAAATAGGAAACGTGTCAATGTGTTTGCCCATTTCAGGCGGGTTGGGAGGCTAGGCCGCTAGGATCCGTCAGCGGCCAAAAACATTGGGGGGGGGGGGGGCGGGCAGGTACCATTGGGGGGGGGGCGAACTCAACATTGGGGGGCCGAGGGCCACCCCAAAAGTACATAAATCGACACCTATGTATAAGAGTGTCCATATTGTCGGAGGAACAGTTGGCGCTGCCAGCAGTGAACAACGCCAAAATATGCCGCAAACCCCGTCAAATGTTTGGATACATGATGTATTTACAAAAGAATAACAAACAAATCACATTGTAATGTTACACCGGGTGCTTTGAAATCATTGGAAGAAGAGATGTTTAATTGGATTACTTGGGACTTACTGCAGTTTGAAAGCTTTAAATAAATACACGATTTTTTTTTTTGTCTCAACAATCTTATTCAATTCAATTTGTTCGTCATTTCTCATATTTTTCGTCTCTGCAATCATCACTACTTTTCCGGCATGACACCGCCTCCGGAGGAGCGGCTTCGTCTGTGTGTGGGTGGTGCAGAACGGCTGCGCTAGTCCCGAGATCTGCGGGAGGCGCCGTACTGAGTGAGTTAGGGGACGGCTGTGGTCGAAACGCGGTACCAGGGAGTCCGACCAACACCGGCCACACCTGCCTACACCAGTCACACCAGTCACACCGGCATACTTCGGCTCGCTTCGGCACACACCGGCATACACCGGTACACAGCCCCAGTCAATTTGCCTGGCAACACTTGAGCCGTGATGTCACCAATTCTACAACGAGCCGGCTTTAGCATGTTGGGCTACGGGACAGGTGGTATTCGGGTCGTTGTTGGGCTACGGTACAGGTGGCATTCGGGTCGCAATTTCAAGCATTTCTAAAATAGTTCGTTTAGCAGATGATACATTGTGATGCCAAAGGCCTTGCCTGTTCATATCTGGGGTCGTTTTGGGAAAATGGAGTCAAATTTGTGCCCAAGAAATTGTTTTATGGAACCCTGCACGGCTTCCAATAGGGGTCACTTTCAGCTTATCTGACGGTAATAAGCATCAGATTTCGCCTTTATTGACGGTGCGTCAATACCCCCAATCAGAGCACCCGCGGAAGCGAAGGTGCCATGCAGGCTTTTGTTTCCATGGCAACTACCGCGACTCAACTAATTCAACATCATGGTTGGTTGTCTTGTGTGGTTGGTTGTCATACATGGTTGATTTCTTAGTATGAACCATAACGTTTGAAATATTAAATGTCTGCCTCACTATTTTGAAAAATTCAAATCAAATGGAAATTTAGTTTCCTATTATTTCACTCTTTGAATTCAGAAAGCCAGCATTTATCTGTTTTTGTAAGAATATAATTGATACATTTTGATGTACTGGGAGTAAACTAAAAACATGTGGTATAAACCCTAGAATTTAGTGAGGAAATGCTGACGTAGGAACGAGACAACCTGTTGTTCTATAGCCTTGCCGGTACACACCGAACCACGACGGTACACACCGGCACACGCCACTGCAGTGGTGGTGTGCACCACTGTACCACTGCACTGCACTGGTACACCACTGCACCACTGCACTGCACTGGTACACCTCTGCACCACCGCCACTGGTGCTGATAATCGGAACTCAAATTGCGAAAATTCTGATTGTTCCTATTTCCGACTACCTAATGGCTGCACAAGGTCCAAGTGTGATGGAACCCACGTGACCGTCGAGACCCCGTACCGCGCAGCCCCCCACCAGTAACAGTTGGCAGCACTCGGGCGTTTGGGCGTTAAAAACCTACTACACCCTAGGGTTGCCATGTTAAATCGATGATTTTCAGACGAGGCTGGCTCGTAACCTATGGTACATATTTTAAATCCGACTTCTGCAACTGATAGCTACAAGCCTTAGCTACAACGTTTTTATTTATCATCTTTCGATATTCCGGGCGTAAAGGGGTTAAATGGGCTTGGAGGTAAACAAATGTCAGAACGACCGCTGACGGCTTCCAAATCCTACTACAGTACTGAAATATACACTACTTCGACTACTACTTCGTAGTAGAATTTAATATGATCGCTTCCAAATGCTACTACATGTACTGCAAATACACTAATTTGACTACTACTTCGTATATTTGCTGGCGTTTAATTCAATAAATAAAGATGTAATCTATGGAAATAGAAGTTATTGATAGCAAACGATATGTTTAATTTATAATAGACAAAACAATTACGATACAAATTATATCTTGTCTAATTCATTTGGGCGTTACATTCCTGTTGTGTTACTGTTGTACCCGTTGTTCTATTACCCTGGTACCGCGTGCCCCACCAGCCAGCAGTCGGCGTCAGCAGGCCGCCGGACCTGGCAGTGTAATGGTCCTTGTGGGCTGTGGTGGTGGCTTCTCGGACGGACATCCTGGGTCGCGGCCTGGGGAGATGCTAATTGGTGGTGCGGGCGGGTCGGTTTCGATCGGTGGCGGGTCACGGACGGGTTCGGGTCACTCGGGCGCCGGCCGGGGGTGCAGGGCGGCGATCATGAAGGATCCCCCGCGCCGCGCCGACACATAAAACAAGCCCCGGTGAGCAGGC
>JAXIVJ010005342.1:0-74749 GCA_036785665.1 Chirona hameri | reverse complement strand
AATAAGAGTAATAGAACTCGCATGCTCACATCACACACGCCCACACACAATCCCAACTCATCGCCGCCAGTGTTGTGCAGCATATACCGCCATACTCTTGACATATGATTTCACCTGCATTCTAAAAGCTCCTAAGGTATCATTGAAAAGGTCGGATGCAGGACAGGCAGACAGGAATAGGTTGGTGTTGCGAGGCGCCCGCGCAAAGACGGCACGTTTAACAGTTTCCTCTCTAGCGAATGGGACGTGCAGGATTGTGTGCGATGCTGCGCGGGTATGCCGTGTTGATATTTGCAAGGAAAAGCTTTGAAGAAGCAAAGAAGACTCGATCCGTCCTGAGAAGAGTGCAGTACAAATAGTATGTCATACTGCACTCTTCTCTGAGCAAGCGAGGCGATATTAAAAGACTGTAAATGATCTGAATATGAATATGAGGGTGAGTGTGAATGGTGAAGGGTATGGACATGTGACTCGAGCCAGATAAGAAAACTTGTGTTGGACACGGTCCAACCGATCGAGCTGTGTTGCTGCTGCACCTCCCCATATCACACATCCGTACTCGAGTATGGAGCGCTCGTTACCGAAATATGCTGCCAATATTGGCTCCCGTTTCAAGGCGCCGCGAGCACAACCAGTCTGAAGGGATCTCATCATCACACCCAGTGCTCTGTTTGCCTTGGTAACCGTGAAGTTGATGTGGTCTCTAAATGTGAGCTTAGCGTCTAGCCATACTCCAAGGTCACGGATTGAAGATACGTGTTCCAAGGGTGTTTCATTGATTTTGTAAGTCACTGAAATGGGAGATCGTTTCAAAGTCATAGTGAATGACTTACATTTTGTCGGATTGAGATTAAGTTTCCAGTCAGCAGACCACTGGCAAAGACTGTCCAGATCCCTCTGCAGCAAAATTGAGTCGTTCGGGGTTGAATTTTTTTGATACAATTTGACATCATCGGCAAATAGCAAACAATTGGTCGTAATTTTGTCAGGCAAGTCGTTAACGTATAAAGCGAAAAGTAATGGCGATAGAATGCTTCCTTCAGGTGTTCCAGAGACCACGTTTGTCCAGTCGGAGCACCTTCCATTTACAACGACTCGTTGTTTGCGGTTTTTAGATAGGTCGAGAGCCATTTTAGCACGGTGCCCGATATGTGATATGAGTGGTGCAGCTTATGAAGTAACAATGTATGGTTTACGCTTTGAAAGGCCGCTGAGTAGTCCGTGTATATTACATCTGTTTGGCCGCTGTGTGATATGGACTCCCAAGCTGTTTTTAGAAGACAAGCTAAATTTGTTTCACATGAACGGTGCGGCAGGAAGCCGTGTTGTGAATGTGTCAAGACAGGTTTAACGTGATTTAGAAGTTTTACACACAAATCAGCTAAATGTTAACAGACCGTACAAATACCATATTTTGAGCAAAATGCAATACAAAAAAAATGCAAAAGATGGCAAGTAGCAAGGGCTACAACTAGGCTATCGCAATTGTTTGCAAATTTGGGTTTTTGACCCCCAAAATAAAAAGTACTTTTTTTCTCTTTTTTTTTTTTGGGGGGGGGGGGATGGGCAATGACCATAAACTGTTTTTTCGAAGATATTAACAAACCGGCATAAATGTGAGAGAACCTCATATGGGCAACCACTATTCCAAATTTTAAAATTATATCATTTTTGACTGACTTATGGCATATAAAGTATGGGTAAATCATGACGTCATATTTTGCAATTGCGTTTTTGGCTTTTATTGACCAGATATGGACAAATAAATGACTTCGATGAACATTAAGCTGTATTTCTGAGACAAAAATGATCTAGAAACATGCCTTTTTCATTTATATTGATCAATTTCAAGTTTTGACCTTGAGTGACCTGAACTTGACCTGAACTTAACACTAACTTCACGTAAATGAAGTCAGGTGGTAAAATAACTATCACTATCGAATTATACGTGGAAAATACCCGTAAAACTTGTGCTGCATGATTTTCGTAGATATTTTGCACATAGTGACCTTTTGTGACCTGACCTTGACCGTGACTTTTTCCAACAATCTCACTTAAGCTCATGCAGGATGTTTATCATACCTTTGGCAGCACTTTAGGTGATCATGGTCGTTATCGAAGGCTGTGTATGGAAAGAATGGCACACAAACTCAAATACGCGATTTTTACCTTTGACCTCACCTTTGACAAAAACGCAATTGCGAAATATGACGTCATGTTTTAACCATACTTTATATGCCATAAGACAGTCACAA
This sequence comes from Chirona hameri, assembly GCA_036785665.1. NCBI lineage: Eukaryota > Metazoa > Arthropoda > Thecostraca > Balanomorpha > Balanidae > Chirona > Chirona hameri. The sequence continues at coordinate 72,494 of JAXIVJ010005342.1, read as the reverse complement.
ATGATATCATTTTCAAATTTGGTATGGTAGTTGCCCATATGAGGTTCTCTCACATATTTTCTTTTTTTTAATATCTTTGAAAATTGTATTTCGTGGTCATTTTCCCCAAAAAAAATTATTTAATTTTATTTTTGTGGGTCAAAAAGCAAAGTTTTCAAAAATCCGAGATAGCTATGTTGTAGCTCTTGCTATTGGCTATCTTTGGACGTTTTTGGATTGCATTGTGCTAAAAATATGGCATTTATACGGTCTGTTAACGTTTAGCTGATTTTGGGGTAAAACTCGTGTGTATTGACGTCACTTAATTCGATATAACTCGAAATTATTTCGAGAAAATTACTTTATTATTTAACAGAAGACGTCAAATCGATGTAGAAGAAGGTATCCGAAGTTTCACGTTGATAGCTCTATTGGTTGTTGAGTTATTACGAAAATGCATCAGTTGGCGTTAAACGCCCCCCCCCACATACACCTAGGCGGGCTAATAATGTAATCACTGAAGCCGTTGCGCTACCTCTAAATATTTATATTTTTCCAAATAATTTTACAGGTGATGTTTTGTTAGTAACATCACATTTTGCGGGGGCGTCCCGATACAAATTCCAAACTTCGAGAAAAAAGTGTCACCCTAATACATACATACATACATGCATACATACCTACATACATACATACATACATACATACATACATACATACATACATACATACATACATACATACATACATACATACATACATACATACATACATACATACATACATACATACATACATACATACATACATACATACATACATACATACATACATACATACATACATACATGCATGCATGCATGCATGCATGCATGCATGCATGCATGCATGCATGCATGCATACATACATACATACATACATACATACATACATACATACATACATACATACATACATACATACATACATACATACATACATACATACATACATACATACATACATACATACATACATACATACATACATACATACATACATACATACATACATACATACATACATACATACATACATGCATGCATGCATGCATGCATGCATGCATGCATGCATGCATACATACATACATACATACATACATACATGCATGCATGCATGCATGCATGCATGCATGCATGCATGCATGCATACATACATACATACATACATACATACATACATACATACATACATACATACATACATACATACATACATACATACATACATACATACATACATACATACATACATACATACATACATACATACATACATACATACATACATACATACATACATACATACATACATACATACATACATACATACATACATACATACATACATACATACATACATACATACATACATACATACATACATACACACATACATACATACATACATACATACATACATACATACATACATACATACATACATACATACATACATACATACATACATACATACATACATACATACATACATACATACATACATACATACATACATACATACATACATACATACATACATACATACATACATACATACATATATACATAGATCCATACATACATCCATACATACATCCATACATATATACATACAAACATACATACATACATCCATACATATATACATACAAACATACATACATACATACATACGTACACACATACATACATGCATACATACATACATACATACATACTTATTAGACCGACTGTATGTACATACATATACCTAGGCGTCCCAGACAAAATAGGCGAATTAAGAATGGTTTATTTTATGAACCAGTCTAGTCAATAGCGTAATCAATCAAGCCATAGCTAAACATGTAGTATGTTCAATGTAATTGTTTTCGACTGCAAACACTCTTTCACTGCGTTGTTATTTTCCTTATGGCCACATTTGCGTTTCAAGCGCATAGAAACGCTGTGCCGTTCTCCACCCAGTAGCATGACAGGTTGGTGAGTCACATAGTTGGTGCAGTGTTGACAGTTTTGTTTCCCTGTCTACCTTCATTTCAGATATGGGTTTCACGGGCAAGGCGCTGCTGGCCTACCTGGCCTGTGTTGGCCTCTGTACTGCCTCGGCAGGACAGGGAGGAGCTACCGCTTCGGCAGGACAAGGAGGAGCTACTGCCTCAGCAGGACAGGGAGGAGCTACCGCTTCGGCAGGACAGGGAGGAGTTACTGCCTCAGCAGGACAGGGAGGAGCTACCGCTTCGGCAGGACAAGGAGGAGCTACTGCCTCAGCAGGACAGGGAGGAGCTACTTTCTCGACAGGACAGGGAGGAGCTACCGCTTCGGCAGGACAAGGAGGAGCTACCGCTTCGGCAGGACAGGGAGGGGCTACTGCCTCAGCAGGACGGGGAGGAGCTACCACTTCGGCAGGACAGGGAGGAGCTTCTGCTTCGACAGGACAGGGAGGAGCTACCACTTCGGCAGGACAGGGAGGAGCTACTTTCTCGACAGGACAGGGAGGAGCTACCGCTTCGGCAGGACAGGGAGGAGCTACCGCTTCGGCAGGACAGGGAGGGGCTACTGCTTCGGGAGGACAGGGAGGAGCTACCACTTCAACTGGACAGGGAGGAGCTACTGCATCGACAGGACAGGGAGGGGCTACTGCTTCGACAGGACAGGAAGGGGCTACTGCTTCGGTAGAATATGCTGGAGTGGCGCTATCGACGGGGCAAGAAGCTTCGGAGTCCAGTGGATACGAAGAGTTTGTCTCCACTCAAGGCGAAGTGATAACCGAACACGGAGAAGACCCTGCGACAGCTGCCGTGCTTGATGTCACCAGCTCGAGTGGACACGAAGCATCCGTGATTGGAACTTTCTCTTCGGTGGGAGAGTATCCCGACATACATGATGCAGCCCTGGTTTCTGGTAATGGCTCTAGTACTGACGCTGGACACGTGCAGACAAGCTCAGGTCGAGGCGCCTCGGCCTCGGCTGGAGGCACCTCAGCCTCGGTTGGAGGCGTCTCATCCTCGGTTGGAGGCACCTCAGCCTCGGTTGGAGTTGTCTCAGCCTCGGTTGGTGGAACTTCAGCCTCGGCTGGAGACGTCTCAGCCTCGGCTGGAGGTGGCCGTGCCACAGCAAGCTCCGGCCACAGTGCCTTCGCCTCGTCCAGCTCTGGTCACGGCACCTCAGCCACAGCAAGCTCCGGGCACGGCGGCGCTTCAGCCACGTCCAGTGGAAGCCGCGGCGGCTATTCGGTCACACTTAGCGGCGGCAAGATATTCGTGTCGAGGCCCACTGGCGGCGGCACTCAGTCCCACCGCGTCACTGGCGGCGGCACTCAGTCCCACCGCGTCACTGGCGGCGGCACTCAGTCCCACCTCGTCACTGGCGGCGGCACTCAGTCCCACCGCGTCACTGGCGGCGGCACTCAGTCCCACCGCGTCACTGGCGGCGGCACTCAGTCCCACCGCGTCACTGGCGGCGGCACTCAGTCCCACCGCGTCACGACTGGCACGCACAGCGAGGCGCACGACTCGGCGGCCGCCGCCGGCGACGGCTATACGCACACCAGCAGTTCGGGCTCCGGTTCGAGCTCGGCCGCCTCCGTGGGCAGCGACGGCCGCGTCTCGCTGGACGTCAGCGGGCCGCATGCCGAGGCGGCCGCCGTCGGCGCCGGCGGCTCCGCGGTGCACCTGAGCAGCGCCGGCGGGCTCACACACCTCGGTCCAGCCGACTGCGAGTGCGTGCCAGGCTACCTGTGTGGCGAGGATGGCTACATCCAAACGTCCGGCGTCGGCACTATCGACATCCGCAGCTTCTCGCTGGGCGGCCGGGCGGCGCCGGTGGACGCGCGCTGCCGCGTCGGCCGCGTCTGCTGCCGACACCGCGAGCAAAGCCAGCCAGTCAGCTGGGCGCCGCTCCGCTGCGGCACCCGCTCGCCGGTCCGGCTGGACGGACGCGTCGTCTCCGGAGAGGTGAGTCGACACGCTGGGCAGACTCTCTGTATTATGTATACAGTGTACGCACATGTTAAGGTACAATGCAAATCAGAGTAGCACTGTTGTCTGTTTGTGTCACCAGCCTTGTAGCCAAATGAATGTTAGAGACAAGCGATTGACTCCCATTTCTCAGGCTTGTCAAGCAAGCATTCAGGCAACAATAATATATTGGAATTAACATCCGCAGTTAGACGCTCATGGTGAACATATCTGTTTTGCTAAATCGACGCCATTATATTTACATAATCGATTACAAACAACCCATCTAGGTGATAGTGAAAGCACTGCATGTGTTACATTCTTAATGTCCTAAAGAAGGTATGGTGGCAAGCTAGCATTCCCACTCACTTTTGACTGATGCTGTGGGGCCACTGCTGTATGATGCCTGCCGCTGCAATGCCCCACCTTGTTCCGTGTGGTGTGTGCTGGCTGCTGACCGCGCTGCCGACTGGCTGTCCCAGGCGGCCCGGCTCGGAGTGTTCCCCTGGATGGTGGCTCTGTTGTCCCGTGTAGTGTGTGCTGGCTGCTGACCGCGCTGCCGACTGGCTGTCCCAGGCGGCCCGGCTCGGAGTGTTCCCCTGGATGGTGGCTCTGTTGTCCCGTGTAGTGTGTGCTGGCTGCTGACCGCGCTGCCGACTGGCTGTCCCAGGCGGCCCGGCTCGGAGTGTTCCCCTGGATGGTGGCTCTGTTGTCCCGTTTAGTGTGTGCTGGCTGCCCCAGGCGACCCGGCTCGGAGTGCTCCCCTGGATGGTGGCTCTGTTGTCCCGTGTAGTGTGTGCTGGCTGTCCCAGGCGGCCCGGCTCGGAGTGTTCCCTGGATGGTAGCTCTGTTGTCCCGTGTAGTGTGTGCTGGCTGTCCCAGGCGGCCCGGCTCGGAGTGTTCCCTGGATGGTGGCTCTGTTGTCCCGTGTAGTGTGTGCTGGCTGTCCCAGGCGGCCCGGCTCGGAGTGTTCCCCTGGATGGTGGCTCTGTTGTCCCGTGTAGTGTGTGCTGGCTGTCCCAGGCGGCCCGGCTAGGAGTGTTCCCTGGATGGTGGCTCTGTTGTCCCGTGTAGTGTGTGCTGGCTGCTGACCGCGCTGCCGACTGGCTGTCCCAGGCGGCCCGGCTCGGAGTGTTCCCCTGGATGGTGGCTCTGTTGTCCCGTGTAGTGTGTGCTGGCTGTCCCAGGCGGCCCGGCTCGGAGTGTTCCCCTGGATGGTGGCTCTGTTGTCCCGTGTAGTGTGTGCTGGCTGTCCCAGGCGGCCCGGCTCGGAGTGTTCCCCTGGATGGTGGCTCTGTTGTCCCGTGTAGTGTGTGCTGGCTGTCCCAGGCGGCCCGGCTCGGAGTGTTTCCCTGGATGGTGGTTCTGTTGTCCCGTGTAGTGTGTGCTGGCTGTCCCAAGCGGCCCGGCTCGGAGTGCTCCCCTGGATGGTGGCTCTGTTGTCCCGTGTAGTGTGTGCTGGCTGCTGACCGCGCTGCTGGCTGGCTGTCCCAGGCGGCCCGGCTCGGAGTGTTCCCCTGGATGGTGGCTCTGTTGTCCCGTTTAGTGTGTGCTGGCTGTTCCAGGCGGCCCGGCTCGGAGTGCTCCCCTAGATGGTGGCTCTGTTGTCCCGTTTAGTGTGTGATGGCTGTCCCAGGCGGCCCGGCTCGGAGTGCTCCCCTGATGGTGGCTCTGTTGTCCCGTGTAGTGTGTGCTGGCTGTCCCAGGCGGCCCGGCTCGGAGTGCTCCCCTGGATGGTGACTCTGTTGTCCCGTGTAGTGTGTGCTGGCTGTCCAAGGCGGCCCGGCTCGGAGTGTTCCCCTGGATGGTGGCTCTGTTGTCCCGTGTAGTTTGTGCTGGCTGTCCCAGGCGGCCCGGCTCGGAGTGCTCCCCTGGATGGTGGCTCTGCTGTCCCGTGTAGTGTGTGCTGGCTGCTGACCGCGCTGCCGGCTGGCTGTCCCAGGCGGCCCGGCCCGGAGTGTTCCCTGGATGTTGGCCCTGTTCTACCGTGTAGTGTGTGCTGGCTGTCCCAGGCGGCCCGGCTCGGAGTGCTCCCCTGGATGGTGGCTCTGTTGTCCCGTGTAGTATGCGCTGGCTGCTGACCGCGCTGCCGGCTGGCTGTCCCAGGCGGCCCGGCTCGGAGTGTTCCCCTGGATGGTGGCTCTGTTGTCCCGTGAAGTGTGTGCTGGCTGTCCCAGGCGGCCCGGCTCGGAGTGCTCCCCTGGATGGTGGCTCTGTTGTCCCGTGAAGTGTGTGCTGGCTGCTGACCGCGCTGCCAGCTGGCTGTCCCAGGCGGCCCGGCTCGGAGTGCTCCCCTGGATGGTGGCTCTGTTGTCCCGTGTAGTGTGTGCTGGCTGCTGACCGCGCTGCCGGCTGGCTGTCCCAGGAGGCCCGGCTCGGAGAATTCCCCTGGATAGTGGCCCTGGTGCGCGTGGTGCCGGCCACAGCCGGCGAGGCCGAGCGGCACGAGTACCTATGTGGCGGATCGCTCATCGCACCGAACGTCGTGCTTACCGGCGCACACTGCGTCAACAAGTGAGAGCTGGGCCGCAGCGGACTGGGAGCCCGGTCCCGGGCGCACGGTCATTGGACAGTGGACACCTGCCGACAAGAGTTTGGATTCAAACGGATCGTGGGGGTTATCCCCTGTAATTACATTTGTCTGCTATGTATATTTTGCACTCCTTTCAGAGCATGGGTGGAGTTTTCCACAAAAGTTGGTGGGGCAAAATAGCATTTTGGTTAGTTTTGTTTCGTTGAAATGAAAAATGAACATTTATTGCCAGAAAACCTTCAAATCTCACAAAAGTTGGTGGAGCAAAACAAAAAGTTGGCGAGGCAAATTACAATGTTGGTGAAGCAGTGACCAGGGGTATGAGTGAGCAGTGAACAGTGACCCGGGGAGTGAGTGAACAACAGTGGCATACCCAGGATTCACTCCAGGAGGGGGGAATTTTTGATCAGGGGTACGTACCCCCCACCCAAAAAAATCAACGGATTTGACCCACTATATTGTTCGGAGAGGCATATTCCCCCCCCCCCCACAAAACAAAAATGTATACAAAATAGGGACAAAATCATTCATTTTTTCGACCAGAGGACCCCAAGGTACATCCACAAAAACTCTCCGTATTTGGCCAGGCTGGCCAAATACGGTGAGTGTTTGTGAGTTACCGTGGGCACAGGCCCTATTTCGTGTTACTGATACACTAGCCAAAGGTCCAGTTGATGCTTAAAAGATCTTGGTTGTTCATCCATGAAGCCCCAGATCGGCCATACAACGCCCCGGTCTATCTTCTATTTGCCCCGGTCGACCCTCGAAGGGTTTAGCCAATCCTCCACGATCCCCGGCCGACCCTCAAAATTGGAAGGTCGGCCGTGACCGTGAGCATTATTGTGGTACAGAAAACTGCAACCATATTGATGGAACTGTAATGTTTTGTTTGTTAGTTTGTTTTTTGCTGGCAATAGTCATTTTCGCCGAATCAGCAACAAAACTCCTTTAAAAGGTGGACAGCGTGGTATAAGCGGGGGTGGGAGCGGTACCTTCCCTTTGCTGAGCTCCCGCTGCCAACAGAATGTCGAATCAAATGAAGGGCCACACAATTCGCGTCTTTTTGACATGCCAGCCGATGCAAAATAAAAGAGCACAAATAACTTAGCTGTATTAGACCGAATGTCGATACTCGATGCATCAAGGGATAGACAGAGTTCAAGTTCTTCAAACGCGACGCCAGGAAATGTCAGTGACCAATGCCAACAATATGGACAACGGACACAGACCCCGCGAACCCGGCCGATCCTCCAGGAGGGGCGGATACAGGGGTATGGGAGATCGGGGCCCACCGAGCCCCCCCCCCCCCCCTCTCGGGCAATGCTAGGGCATACAAAATATGTGTAAAAGATTAATTGAAAATGGAACCCACTCAAAATATAGTTGTCCAAATCCGGGGAGTTTGTACATTTTGGGGTTAGGTATGGGGGTTCCTCGACTGCCATTTGAGGGCCCTGTGCCTATTAATTTTCAATTAATGGGGCAACTGACGGGCACAGGGCCTCTACCTTGTACAGGGGCCCCTGTATTCAATACCACTACCCGGGGCCCCCTGCATGTTCAGTACCACTACCAGGGGCCCCTGGCCGACACAGGAGTGTCTGATAGTCTCAGGACCTCCTGAGATGCTGGCAAGAGGCTGTCCTTTGGGGGACCCGTGTCTATTTGTTTCCAGCTAATGGGGCCCCCTGACGGGCACGGGACTGGCACCAGTGCCCCTGTCTGGCACCAGTGCCCCTGTGGCCTGAACTCTCAGTACCACTACCCGCCCCCCCCCCCCCTGACCGACAGAGGGGTTACTTATTGTATCAGGGGCCCCCGCTCCCGAGTGGCGCAAGAGGCCACTTGTATCCGCCCCTGGAGGTCCCCAGGTGAGGATAAATTTAAGACAAAAAATACCTAATACAAAGTTGAAAATGAGCCCCCCTCAAAACAAAGTGGACCAAATCCGGTGAGTAAAAAAAAATGGATTAGGTAGGTTGGGCTCTCGATTTGTAATAGGCCCTTTTCAGGGGCCTGGGCAAATTTCCATGGGTCCAGTCATCGCTCCAGGGGCCCTGGTCGTTCATCCATGAATCCCCAGATGCTTCGTCTTTAGAAATATATTTGGATCATCTTTGGAAATAGGGCCCTTCGGGCCCTATTTCCAGATTAGGGCACATGCAGCCAAGGGGGCACATACGGACCTTCAATGGGGAGGGCAATTACCCCGTTTGCCCCCCCCCCCCTTGGGCACGTTATGGAGCACAGTGAATAGGAAACTTCGCCAGCGTGCCTTCATTGTGACATCTGATGTGACACCAGATGTCACAGCAAATATCCAGGAGCATATGACTATGATCGGAATGTTGTGGAAAGATCTAATAACCATCGGTCGTATGACAGTGCTGGCAGCCGTATACTGCCATCGCCGGTCAGTGTCGACGCTGAAAGTGCGCTCCGTTGCCAGGTACCGGGCCGAGCAACTGGTGGCGCGCGTCGGAGAGTGGGACACGAGCAGCGCCGACCCGGTGTATCCGCACCGGGACCTGGCTGTGACCGAGGTGGTCATCCACGCCCGGTTTGACGCCCAGACGCTGTGGTACGATGTGGCGCTGCTGCGCCTCGAAACGCCGGCCGATATATCTGCCCACGTCAACACAGTCTGTCTGCCAGGCGAGGACGACTACTACATCAACTACTCCGACTGCTTCGCCATCGGCTGGGGACAGGAGTCGTTCGGTAGGTGACAGGCTGGTGAAAGGAGTCGTTCGGTAGGTGACAGGAGTCGTCGGTAGGTGACAGGCTGGTGACAGGAGTCGTTCTGTAGGTGACAGGAGTCGTTCGATAGGTGGCAGGATGGGACAGGAGTCGTTCTGTAGGTGACAGGAGTCGTTCTGTAGGTGACAGGAGTCGTTCGGTAGGTGACAGGCTGGTGACAGGAGTCGTTCTGTAGGTGACAGGAGTCTTTCGGTAGGTGACAGGATGGGACATGAGTCGTTCTGTAGGTGACAGGAGTCGTTCTGTAGGTGACAGGAGTCGTTCGGTAGGTGACAGGATGGGACAGGAGTCGTTCGGTAGGTGACAGGAGTCGTTCTGTAGGTGACAGGAGTCGTTCTGTAGGTGACAGGAGTCGTTCTGTAGGTGACAGGCTGGGACAGGAGTCGTTCGGTAGGTGACAGGAGTCGTTCTGTAGGTGACAGGATGGGACAGGAGTCGTTCGGTAGGTGACAGGCTGGGACAGGAGTCGTTCTGTAGGTGACAGCAGTCGTTCTGTAGGTGACAGGAGTCGTTCTGTAGGTGACAGGAGTCGTTCGGTAGGTGACAGGCTGCGACAGGAGTCGTCCGGTAGGTGACATGCTGGGACAGGAGTCGTTCTGTAGGTGACATGAGTCGTTCTGTAGGTGACAGGAGTCGTTCTGTAGGTGACAGGAGTCGTTCTGTAGGTGACAGGAGTCGTTCGGTAGGTGACAGGAGTCGTACTGTAGGTGACAGGATGGGACAGGAGTCGTTCGGTAGGTGACAGGCTGGGACAGGAGTCGTTCTGTAGGTGACAGGAGTCGTCCTGTAGGTGACAGGCTGGGACAGGAGTCGTTATGTAGGTGACAGGAGTCGTTCTGTAGGTGACAGGAGTCGTTCTGTAGGTGACAGGAGTCGTTCTATAGGTGACAGGAGTCGTTCTGTAGGTGACAGGCTGGGACAGGAGTCGTTCAGTAGGTGACAGGCTGGGACAGGAGTCGTTCTGTAGGTGAAAGGAGTCGTTATGTAGGTGACAGGCTGGGACAGGAGTCGTTCTGTAGGTGACAGGCTGGTGACAGGAGTCGTTCTGTAGGTGACAGGAGTCGTTCTGTAGGTGACAGGAGTCGTTCGGTAGGTGACAGGCTGGTGACAGGAGTCGTTCTGTAGGTGACAGGAGTCGTTATGTAGGTGACAGGATGGGACAGGAGTCGTTCGGTAGGTGACAGGCTGGGACAGGAGTCGTTCGGTAGGTGACAGGAGTCGTTTTGTAGGTGACAGGATGGGACAGGAGTCGTTCGGTAGGTGACAGGCTGGGACAGGAGTCGTTCGGTAGGTGACAGGAGTCGTTTTGTAGGTGACAGGATGGGACAGGAGTCGTTCGGTAGGTGACAGGCTGGGACAGGAGTCGTTCAGTAGGTGACAGGAGTCGTCCTGTAGGTGACAGGAGTAGTTCTGTAGGTGACAGGAGTCGTCCTGTAGGTGACAGGCTGGGACAGGAGTCGTTCTATAGGTGACAGGCTGGGACAGGAGTCTTTCAGTAGGTGACAGGCTGGGACAGGAGTCGTTCGGTAGGTGACAGGCTGGGACAGGAGTCTTTCAGTAGGTGACAGGCTGGGACAGGAGTCGTTCTATAGGTGACAGGCTGGGACAGGAGTCTTTCAGTAGGTGACAGGCTGGGACAGGAGTCGTTCTATAGGTGACAGGCTGGGACAGGAGTCTTTCAGTAGGTGACAGGCTGGGACAGGAGTCGTTCTGTAGGTGACAGGCTGGGACAGGAGTCGTTATGTAGGTGACAGGAGTCGTTCTGTAGGTGACAGGAGTCGTTCTGTAGGTGACAGGAGTCGTTCTGTAGGTGACAGGCTGGGACAGGAGTCGTTCAGTAGGTGACAGGCTGAGACAGGAGTCGTTCTGTATGTGACAGGAGTCGTTCTGTAGGTGACAGGCTGGGACAGGAGTTGTTCTGTAGGTGACAGGCTGGTGACAGGAGTCGTTCTGAAGGTGACAGGAGTCGTTCTGTAGGTGACAGGCTGGGACAGGAGTCGTTCTGTAGGTGACAGGCCGGTGAAAAGAGTCGTTCTGTAGGTGACAGGCTGGGACAGGAGTCGTTCTGTAGGTGACAGGCTGGTGACAGGGGTCGTTCAGTAGGTGACAGGAGTCGTTCTGTAGGTGACAGGCTGGGACAGGAGTCGTTCTGTAGGTGACAGGCTGGTGACAGGAGTCGTTCAGTAGGTGACAGGAGTCGTTCTGTAGGTGACAGGCTGGGACAGGAGTCGTTCTGTAGGTGACAGGCTGGTGAAAGGAGACGTTCGGTAGGTGACAGGCTGGGGACTGGAGTCGTTCTGTAGGTGACAGGAGTCGTTCTGTAGGTGACAGGCTGGGACAGGAGTCGTTCTGTAGGTGACAGGCTGGGACAGGAGTCGTTCTGTAGGTGACAGGCTGGTGAAAGGAGACGTTCGGTAGGTGACAGGCTGGGGACTGGAGTCGTTCTGTAGGTGAAAGGAGTCGTTCGGTAGGTGACAGGCTGGGGACTGGAGTCGTTCTGTAGGTGAAAGGAGTCGTTCGGTAGGTGACAGGCTGGGGACTGGAGTCGTTCTGTAGGTGACAGGAGTTGTTCTGTAGGTGACAGGAGTCGTTTGGTAGGTGACAGGATGGGACAGGAGTCGTTCTGTAGATGACAGGCTGGGACAGGAGTCGTTCGGTAGGTGACAGGCTGGGACAGGAGTCGTTCTGTATGTGACAGGCTGGGACAGGAGTCGTTCGGTAGGTGACAGGAGGGGACAGGAGTCGTTATGTAGGTGACAGGCTGGGGACAGGAGTCTTTCGGTAGGCGACAGTATGAGAAAGGAGTCGTTCTGTAGGTGACAGGAGTCGTTCTGTAGGTGACAGGAGTCGTTATGTAAGTGACAGGAGTCGTCCTGTAGGTGACAGGCTGGTGACAGGAGTCGTTCTATAGGTGACAGGCTGGGACAGGAGTCGTCCTGTAGGTGACAGGAGTCGTTCTGTAAGTGACATGCTGGTGACAGGAGTCGTTCGGTAGGTGACAGGATGGGACAGGAGTCGTTCGGTAGGTGACAGGAGTCGTTCTGTAGGTGACAGGAGTCGTTATGTAGGTGACAGGCTGGTGACAGGAGTCGTTCTGTAGGTGACAGGAGTCGTTCGGTAGGTGAGAGGCTGGGACAGGAGTCGTTCGGTAGGTGACAGGAGTCGTTCGGTAGGTGACAGGCTGGGACAAGAGTCGTTCTGTAGGTGAAAGGAGTCGTTCGGTAGGTGACAGGAGTCGTTCTGTAGGTGACAGGAGTCGTTCGGTAGGTGACAGGAGTCGTTATGTAGGTGACAGGAGTCGTTATGTAGGTGACAGGAGTCGTTCGGTAGGTGACAGGCTGGGACAGGAGTCGTTCGGTAGGTGACAGGAGTCGTTCGGTAGGTGACAGGCTGGGACAGGAGTCGTTCTGTAGGTGACAGGAGTCGTTCGGTAGGTGACAGGCTGGGACAGGAGTCGTTCGGTAGGTGACAGGAGTCGTTCGGTAGGTGACAGGCTGGGGACAGGAGTCGTTCGGTAGGTGACAGGATGGGACAGGAGTCGTTTTGTATGTGACAGGCTGGGGACAGGAGTCGTTCGGTAGGTGACAGGCTGGGACAGGAGTTGTTCTGTAGGTGACAGGAGTCGTTCGGTAGGTGACATGATGGGACAGGATTCGTTCTGTAGGTGACAGGAGTCGTTCGGTAGGTAACAGGAAGGAGTCGTTTTGTAGGTGACAGGAATCGTTCTGGAGGTGACAGGAGTCGTTCTGTAGGTGACAGGAGTCGTTCGGTAGGTGACAGGCTGGAACAGGAGTCGTTCTGTAGGTGACAGGAGTCGTTCGGTAGGTGACAGGCTGGGACAGGAGTCGTTCTGTAGGTGACAGGATGGGACAGGAGTCTTTCGGTAGGTGACAGGAGTCGTTCGGTAGGTGACAGGCTGGAACAGGAGTCGTTCTGTAGGTGACAGGAGTCGTTTGGTAGGTGACAGGCTGGGACAGGAGTCGTTCTGTAGGTGACAGGATGGGACAGGAGTCGTTCTGTAGGTGACAGGCTGGGGACAGGAGTCGTTCGGTAGGTGACAGGCTGGGACAGGAGTTGTTCTGTAGGTGACAGGAGTCGTTCTGTAGGTGACAGCAGTCGTTCGGTAGGTAACAGGAGCGTTTTGTAGGTGACAGGAGTCGTTTGGTAGGTGACAGGATGGGACAGGAGTCGTTCTGTAGGTGACAGGTTGGGACAGGAGTCGTTCGGTAGGTGACAGGCTGGGACAGGAGTTGTTCTGTAGGTGACAGGAGTCGTTCTGTAGGTGACAGCAGTCGTTCGGTAGGTAACAGGAGCGTTTTGTAGGTGACAGGAGTCGTTCTGGAGGTGACAGGAGTCGTTCTGTAGGTGACAGGAGTCGTTCGGTAGGTGACAGGCTGGAACAGGAGTCGTTCTGTAGGTGACAGGAGTCGTTCAGTAGGTGACAGGCTGGGACAGGAGTCGTTCTGTAGGTGACAGGATGGGACAGGAGTCGTTCGGTAGGTGACAGGAGTCGTTCGGTAGGTGACAGGCTGGAACAGGAGTCGTTCTGTAGGTGACAGGAGTCGTTCGGTAGGTGACAGGCTGGGACAGGAGTCGTTCTGTAGGTGACAGGATGGGACAAGAGTCGTTCGGTAGGTGACAGGTTGGGACAGGAGTCGTTCGGTAGGTGACAGGCTGGGACAGGAGTTGTTCTGTAGGTGACAGGAGTCGTTCTGTAGGTGACAGCAGTCGTTCGGTAGGTAACAGGAGCGTTTTGTAGGTGACAGGAGTCGTTCTGGAGGTGACAGGAGTCGTTCTGTAGGTGACAGGAGTCGTTCTGTATGTGACAGAAGTCGTTCGGTAGGTGACAGGCTGGAACAGGAGTCGTTCTGTAGGGGACAGGAGTCATTCGGTAAGTGACAGGCTGGGACAGGAGTCGTTCTGTAGGTGACAGGATGGGACAGGAGTCGTTCGGTAGGTGACAGGTTGGGACAGGAGTCGTTCGGTAGGTGACAGGCTGGGACAGTAGTCGTTCTGTAGGTGACAGGAGTCGTTCTGTAGGTGACAGGAGTCGTTCGGTAGGTGACAGGCTGGGACAGAAGTCGTTCTGTAGGTGACAGGCTGGGACAGGAGTCGTTGTGTGGGTGACAGGAGTCGTTCGGTAGGTGACAGGAGTCGTTCGGTAGGTGACAGGCTGGGACAGGAGTCGTTCGGTAGGTGACAGGCTGGGGCAGGAGTCGTTCTGTAGGTGACAGGATGGGACAGGAGTCGTTCGGTAGGTGACAGGCTGGGACAGGAGTCGTTCTGTAGGTGACAGGCTGGGACAGGAGTCGTTCTGTGGGTGACAGGAGTCGTTCGGTAGGTGACAGGAGTCGTTCGGTAGGTGACAGGATGGGACAGGAGTCGTTCGGTAGGTGACAGGCTGGTGACAGGAGTCGTTCTGTAGGTGACAGGCTGGGACAGGAGTCGTTCTGTAGGTGACAGGAGTCGTTCGGTAGGTGACAGTCTGGGACAGGAGTCGTTCTGTAGGTGACAGGATGGGACAGGAGTCGTTCGGTAGGTGACAGGATGGGGACAGGAGTCGTTCTGTAGGTGACAGGCTGGGACAGGAGTCGTTCTGTAGGTGACAGGCTGGGAGAGGAGTCGTTCGGTAGGTGACAGGAGTCGTTCAGTAGGTGACAGGCTGGGACAGGAGTCGTTCTGTAGGTGACAGGCTGGGACAGGAGTCGTTCTGTAGGTGACAGGAGTTCATGTTCATGTTCATGTATTATTTCGGGATACATCCACAGTACTATGGCTATTCTGAGCCCACGTCACTTAGATAAAACAGATGGCTTAAAAAAGAGGCGTAAAAGCAACCACACCACAGACACACTCCACACTATTCACGGCGTCACATTGCCAGTTGTCTCCTGGAGAAGCAACTGCTTAAGCTTCTGTTTAAAAGCATGACGGGTCAAGCCCTTTGTCTCAGATGGCAACC
Organism: Chirona hameri; assembly: GCA_036785665.1. Classification (NCBI taxonomy): domain Eukaryota; kingdom Metazoa; phylum Arthropoda; class Thecostraca; order Balanomorpha; family Balanidae; genus Chirona; species Chirona hameri. The sequence goes on along the minus strand of JAXIVJ010005342.1, from coordinate 57,265 downwards.
GATTGTACAATGGGCTACAGTGAGCCAGTCGCCTTTTGCCTGAACAAGTCTTCGCCCGTGGGTGTCACAACAGGCCCGTTTGTCGGGTATGATACGGCGTCACGACATAAGTAAACATAGCAGCGATATCTGGTGGAAGACCGGCGTCCAGAGCAGTTTTAGCTAGTCACAGTTGGTGGTAGCTAGCCAGCTGTTCCGCTCGCAACCACTTCAGTTGTCTGAGCACATCGCTGATATGATCGTACTTACGCCTACCACTAATCACGCGCGCACAGAAATTTAGCAACTTTTGAATACGGTGGAGCTGGGCCTTACCACAGGTACCATATATGGCAACCCAGTAGCGAATCGTACTGATAACAAGCGCATTCACAACCTGAGCTACTGTAAAGGAAGGCAGGACATGTTTGGAGTGTAATAGCGAAACGAGAACTCCAGTGCATTTGGCGACCAACTGATTGATATGCTGTTCAAAAGATAGGAATCGATCCATGGTAAGCCCAAGATTTTTAACCGTAGGACTTTCGGAGATGATGGAGTTCCCGAACCTGATCTGAACCGGCGGGAAGTCACGCAAATTTTGTTTGGTGCCATGTACCATCAGTTGGGTTTTCGTGGGGTTGACTTTCATGCCGTAAGTACAAAACCAGCGACACGGAGAGGATTCTCTCCATGGACGAAATGAGCTCAGCGATCTGTTGTTTTCTGCCATTGACTACAACTTGGACATCGTCTGCATATTGCACAACCGTAGCATCGGGGATGTGCAATGCCAGATCATTGCAGAAGATCGAGAACAAGATTGGCCCCAGCGCAGTGCCCTGAAACACGTCAGTGGAGGAGTCGTTCGGTAGGTGACAGGATGGGACAGGAGTCGTTCTGTAGGTGACAGGAGTCGTTCTGTAGGTGACAGGCTGGGACAGGAGTCGTTCTGTAGGTGACAGGATGGGACAGGAGTCGTTTAGTAGGTGACAGGAGTCGTTCTGCAGGTGACAGGCTGGGACAGGAGTCGTTCGGTAGGTGACAGGATGGGACAGGAGTCGTTCGGTAGGTGACAGGAGTCGTTCTGTAGGTGACAGGCTGGGACAGGAGTCGTTCTGTAGGTGACAGGCTGGGACAGGAGTCGTTCTGTAGGTGACAGGAGTCGTTCGGTAGGTGACAGGATGGGACAGGAGTCGTTCGGTAGGTGACAGGAGTCGTTCTGTAGGTGACAGGAGTCGTTCGGTAGGTGACAGGCTGGGACATGAGTCGTTCGGTAGGTGACAGGCTGGGACAGGAGTCGTTCGGTAAGTGACAGGCTGGGACAGGAGTCGTTCTGTAGGTGACAGGCTGGGGACAGGAGTCGTTCTGTAGGTGACAGGCTGGTGACAGGAGTCGTTCTGTAGGTGACAGGAGTCGTTCGGTAGGTGACAGGCTGGGACAGGAGTTGTTCGGTAGGTGACAGGAGTCGTTCGGTTTGTGACAGGCTGGGACAGGAGTCGTTCGATAGGTGACAGGATGGGACAGGAGTCGTTCTGTAGATGACAGGCTGGGGACAGGAGTCGTTCGGTAGGTGACAGGATGGGACAGGAGTCGTTCTGTAGGTGACAGGCTGGGGACAGGAGTCGTTCGGTAGGTGACAAGCTGGGACAGGAGTCGTTCGGTAGGTGACAGGATGGGACAGGAGTCGTTCTGTAGGTGACAGGCTGGGGACAGGAGTCGTTCGGTAGGTGACAGGCTGGGACAGGAGTCGTTCGGTAGGTGATATGATGTGACAGGAGTCGTTCTGTAGGTGACAGGAGTCGTTCGGTAGGTGACAGGAGTCGTTCTGTATGCGACAGGAGTCGTTCTGTAGGTGAAAGGAGTCGTTCTGTAGGTGACAGGAGTCGTTCTGTAGGTGACAGGCTGCGACGGGAGTCGTTCTGTAGGTGACAGGAGTCGTTCGGTAGGTGACAGGAGTCGTTCGGTAGGTGACAGGCTGGGGACAGGAGTTGTTCTGTAGGTGACAGGAGTCGTTCGGTAGGTGACAGGCTGGGACAGGAGTCATTCGGTAGGTGACAGGCTGGGACAGAAGTCGTTCTGTAGGTGACAGGATGGGACAGGAGTCGTTCTGTAGGTGACAGGAGTCGTTCTGTAGGTGACAGGCTGGGACGGGAGTCGTTCTGTAGGTGACAGGAGTCGTTCGGTAGGTGACAGGAGTCGTTCGGTAGGTGACAGGCTGGGACAGGAGTCGTTCTGTAGGTGACAGGCTGGGGACAGGAGTTGTTCTGTAGGTGACAGGAGTCGTTCGGTAGGTGACAGGCTGGGACAGGAGTCATTCGGTGGGTGACAGGCTGGGACAGGAGTCGTTCTGTAGGTGACAGGCTGGGACAGGAGTCGTTCTGTAGGTGACAGGCTGGGGACAGGAGTCGTTCTGTAGGTGACAGGCTGGGACAGGAGTCGTTCGGTAGGTGACAGAAGTTGTTCTGTAGGTGACAGGCTGGGGACAGGAGTCGTTCTGTAGGTGACAGGAGTCGTTCTGTAGGTGACAGGCTGGTGACAGAAGTCGTTCGGTAGGTGACAGGTTGGGACAGGAGTCGTTCGGTAGGTGACAGGAGTCGTTCTGTAGGTGACAGGAGTCGTTCTGTAGGTGACAGGCTGGTGAGAGGAGTCGTTATGTAGGTGACAGGAGTCGTTCGGTAGGTGACAGGCTGGGACAGGAGTCGTTCGGAAGGTGGCAGGAGTCGTTCGGTAGGTGACAGGCTGGGACAGGAGTGGTTCGGTAGGTGACAGGCTGGGGACAGGAGTCGTTCGGTAGGTGACAGGATGGGACAGGAGTCGTTCCGTAGGTGACAGAATGGGACATGAGTCGTTCTGTAGGTGACAGGCTGGGATAGGAGTCGTTCTGTAGGTGACAGGATGGGACAGGAGTCGTTCGGTAGGTGACAGGATGGGACAGGAGTCGTTCTGTAGGTGACAGGCTTGGACAGGAGTCGTTCGGTAGGTGATAGGATGGGACAGGAGTAGTTCTGTAGGTGACAGGCTGGGATAGGAGTCGTTCTGTAGGTGACTGGAGTCGTTCTGTAGGTGACAGGAGTCGTTCTGTAGGTGACAGGATGGGACAGGAGTCGTTCGGTAGGTGACAGGATGGGACTGGAGTCGTTCTGTAGGTGACAGGCTGGGATAGGAGTCGTTCTGTAGGTGACAGGAGTCGTTCTGTAGGTGACAGGATGGGACAGGAGTCGTTATGTAGGTGACAGGCTGGGATAGGAGTCGTTCTGTAGGTGACTGGAGTCGTTCTGTAGGTGACAGGAGTCGTTCGGTAGGTGACAGGCTGGGGACAGGAGTCGTTCTGTAGGTGACAGGATGGGACAGGAGTCGTTCGGTAGGTGACAGGATGGGACAGGAGTCGTTCTGTAGGTGACAGGCTTGGACAGGAGTCGTTCGGTAGGTGACAGGATGGGACAGGAGTCGTTCTATGGGTGACAGGCTGGGATAGGAGTCGTTCTGTAGGTGACAGGAGTCGTTTTGTAGGTGACAGGATGGGACAGGAGTCGTTCGGTAGGTGACAGGATGGGACAGGAGTCGTTCTGTAGGTGACAGGCTGGGATAGGAGTCGTTATGTAGGTGACAGGAGTCGTTCTGTAGGTGACAGGAGTCGTTCGGTAGGTGACAGGATGGGACAGGAGTCGTTATGTAGGTGACAGGCTGGGGACAGGAGTTGTTCTGTAGGTGACAGGATGGGACAAGAGTCGTTCTGTAGGTGACAGGAGTCGTTCGGTAGGTGACAGGCTGGGACAGGAGTCGTTCTGTATGTGACAGGAGTTCATGTTCATGTTCATGTATTATTTCGGGACACATCCACAGTACTATGGCTATTCTGAGCCCACGTCACTTAGATAAAACAGATGGCTTAAAAAAGAGGCGTAAAAGCAACCACACCACAGACACACTCCACACTATTCACGGCGTCACATTGTCAGTTGTCTCTTGGAGAAGCAACTGCTTGAGCTTCTGTTTAAAAGCATGACGGGTCAAGCCCTTTGTCTCAGATGGCAACCGATTGTACAATGGGCTACAGTGAGCAGTCGCCTTTTGCCTGAACAAGTCTTCGCCCGTGGGTGACACAACACGCCCGTTTGTTGGGTATGATACGGCGTCACGACATAGGTAAACATAGCAGCGATATCTGGTGGAAGACCGGTGTCCAGAGCAGTTTAAGCTAGGCACAGTTGGTGGTAGCTAACCAGCTGTTCCGCTCGCAACCACTTCAGTTGTCTGAGCACATCGCTGATATGATCGTACTTACGCCTACCACTAATCACGCGCGCACAGCAATTTAGCAACTTTTGAATACGGTGGAGCTGGACCTTACCACAGGTACCATATATGGCAACACAGTAGCGAATCGAACTGATAACAAGCGCATTCACAACCTGAGCTACTGTAAAGGAAGGCCGGACATGTTTGGAGTGTAATAGCGAAACGAGAACTCCAGTGCATTTGGCGACCAACTGATTGATATGCTGTTCAAAAGATAGGAATCGATCCATGGTAAGCCCAAGATTTTTAATCGTAGGACTTTCGGAGATGATGGAGTTCCTGAACCTGATCTGAACCGGCGGGAAGTCACACAAATTTTGTTTGGTGCCATGTACCATCAGTTGGGTTTTCGTGGGGTTGACTTTAATGCCGTAAGTACAAAACCAATCAGCGAGCACGGAGAGGATTCTCTCCATGGACGAAATGAGCTCAGCGATCTGTTGTTTTCTGCCATTGACTACAACTTGGACATCGTCTGCGTATTGCAAAACCGTAGCATCGGGGATGTGCAATGCCAGATCATTGCAGAAGATCGAGAACAAGATTGGCCCCAGCGCAGTGCCCTGATACACGTCAGTGGAGGAGTCGTTCGGTAGGTGACAGGATGGGACAGGAGTCGTTCTGTAGGTGACAGGAGTCGTTCTGTAGGTGACAGGCTGGGACAGGAGTCGTTCTGTAGGTGACAGGATGGGACAGGAGTCGTTCGGTAGGTGACAGGATGGGACAGGAGTCGTTCTGTAGGTGACAGGAGTCGTTCTGTAGGTGACAGGCTAGGACAGGAGTCGTTCGGTAGGTGACAGGATGGGACAGGAGTCGTTCTGTAGGTGACAGGAGTCGTTCTGTAGGTGACAGGAATCGTTCGGTAGGTGACAGGATGGGACAGGAGTCGTTCGGTAGGTGACAGGATGGGACAGGAGTCGTTCTGTAGGTGACAGGAGTCGTTCGGTAGGTGACAGGATGGGACAGGAGTCGTTCTGTAGGTGACAGGAGTCGTTCTGTAGGTGACAGGAATCGTTCGGTAGGTGACAGGATGGGACAGGAGTCGTTCGGTAGGTGACAGGCTGGGGACAGGAGTCGTTCGGTAGGCGACAGGATGGGACAGGAGTCGTTCGGTAGGTGACAGGAGTCGTTCTGTAGGTGACAGGAATCGTTCGGTAGGTGACAGGATGGGACAGGAGTCGTTCTGTAGGTGACAGGAGTCGTTCTGTAGGTGACAGGAATCGTTCGGTAGGTGACAGGATGGGACAGGAGTCGTTCGGTAGGTGACAGGCTGGGGACAGGAGTCGTTCGGTAGGCGACAGGATGGGACAGGAGTCGTTCGGTAGGTGACAGGAGGGGACAGGAGTCGTTCTGTAGGTGACAGGCTGGTGACAGGAGCCGTTCTGTAGGTGACAGGCTGGGGACAGGAATCGTTCTGTAGGTGGCAGGCTGGGACAGGAGTTGTTCGGTAGGTGACAGGAGTCGTTCTGTAGGTGACAGGCTGGGGACAGGAGTTGTTCTGTAGGTGACAGGAGTCGTCCTGTAGGTGACAGGCTGGTGCAGGAGTCGTTCGGTAGGTGACAGGATGTGACAGGAGTCGTTCGGTAGGTGACAGGAGTCGTTCTGTAGGTGACAGGAGTCGTTCGGTAGGTGACAGGAGTCGTTCTGTAGGTGACAGGAGTCGTTCTGTAGGTGACAGGATGTGACAGGAGTCGTTCGGTAGGTGACAGGAGTCGTTCTGTAGGTGACAGGAGTCGTTCGGTAGGTGACAGGATGTGACAGGAGTCGTTCGGTAGGTGACAGGATGTGACAGGAGTCGTTCGGTAGGTGACAGGAGTCGTTCTGTAGGTGACAGGAGTCGTTCGGTAGGTGACAGGATGTGACAGGAGTCGTTCGGTAGGTGACAGGAGTCGTTCTGTAGGTGACAGGAGTCGTTCTGTAGGTGACAGGCTGGTGACAGGAGTCGTTATGTAGGTGACAGGAGTCGTTCTGTAGGTGACAGGCTGGGGACAGGAGTCGTTCTGTAGGTGACAGGAGTCGTTTGGTAGGTGTCAGGCTGGGGCAGGAGTCGTTCTGTAGGTGACAGGATGGGACAGGAGTCGTTCTGTAGGTGACAGGCTGGGACAGGAGTCGTTCGGTAGGTGACAGGATGGGACAGGAGTCGTTCTGTAAGTGACAGGCTGGGACAGGAGTCGTTCGGTAGGTGACAGGATGGGACAGGAGTCGTTCGGTAGGTGGCAGGAGTCGTTCGGTAGGTGACAGGCTGGGATAGGAGTCGTTCGGTAGGTGACAGGAGTCGTTCGGTTTGTGACAGGCTGGGACAGGAGTCGTTCGATAGGTGACAGGATGGGACAGGAGTCGTTCTGTAGATGACAGGCTGGGGACAGGAGTCGTTCGGTAGGTGACAGGATGGGACAGGAGTCGTTCTGTAGGTGACAGGCTGGGGACAGGAATCGTTCGGTAGGTGACAAGCTGGGACAGGAGTCGTTCGGTAGGTGACAGGATGGGACAGGAGTCGTTCTGTAGGTGACAGGCTGGGGACAGGAGTCGTTCGGTAGGTGACAGGCTGGGACAGGAGTCGTTCGGTAGGTGGTATGATGTGACAGGAGTCGTTCTGTAGGTGACAGGAGTCGTTCGGTAGGTGACAGGAGTCGTTCTGTATGCGACAGGAGTCGTTCTGTAGGTGAAAGGAGTCGTTCTGTATGTGACAGGAGTCGTTCTGTAGGTGACAGGCTGCGACGGGAGTCGTTCTGTAGGTGACAGGAGTCGTTCGGTAGGCGACAGGAGTAGTTCGGTAGGTGACAGGCTGGGACAGGAGTCGTTCTGTAGGTGACAGGCTGGGGACAGGAGTTGTTCTGTAGGTGACAGGAGTCGTTCGGTAGGTGACAGGCCGGGACAGGAGTCATTCGGTAGGTGACAGGCTGGGACAGGAGTCGTTCTGTAGGTGACAGGATGGGACAGGAGTCGTTCTGTAGGTGACAGGAGTCGTTCTGTAGGTGACAGGCTGGGACGGGAGTCGTTCTGTAGGTGACAGGAGTCGTTCGGTAGGTGACAGGAGTCGTTCGGTAGGTGACAGTCTGGGACAGGAGTCGTTCTGTAGGTGACAGGCTGGGGACAGGAGTTGTTCTGTAGGTGACAGGAGTCGTTCGGTAGGTGACAGGCTGGGACAGGAGTCATTCGGTGGGTGACAGGCTGGGACAGGAGTCGTTCTGTATGTGACAGGCTGGGACAGGAGTCGTTCTGTAGGTGACAGGCTGGGGACAGGAGTCGTTCTGTAGGTGACAGGCTGGGACAGGAGTCGTTCGGTAGGTGACAGGAGTTGTTCTGTAGGTGACAGGCTGGGGACAGGAGTCGTTCTGTAGGTGACAGGAGTCGTTCTGTAGGTGACAGGCTGGTGACAGAAGTCGTTCGGTAGGTGACAGGTTGGGACAGGAGTCGTTCGGTAGGTGACAGGAGTCGTTCTGTAGGTGACAGGAGTCGTTCTGTAGGTGACAGGCTGGTGAGAGGAGTCGTTATGTAGGTGACAGGAGTCGTTCGGTAGGTGACAGGCTGGGACAGGAGTCGTTCGGTAGGTGGCAGGAGTCGTTCGGTAGGTGACAGACTGGGACAGGAGTGGTTCGGTAGGTGACAGGCTGGGGACAGGAGTCGTTCGGTAGGTGACAGGATGGGACAGGAGTCCTTCTGTAGGTGACAGACTGGGGACAGGAGTCGTTCGGTAGGTGACAGGATGGGACAGGAGTCCTTCTGTAGGTGACAGACTGGGGACAGGAGTCGTTCGGTAGGTGACAGGCTGGGACAGGAGTCGTTCCGTATGTGACAGAATGGGATAGGAGTCGTTCTGTAGGTGACAGGATGGGACAGGAGTCGTTCGGTAGGTGACAGGATGGGACAGGAGTCGTTCTGTAGGTGACAGGCTTGGACAGGAGTCGTTCGGTAGGTGATAGGATGGGACAGGAGTAGTTCTGTAGGTGACAGGCTGGGATAGGAGTCGTTCTGTAGGTGACAGGCTGGGACAGGAGTCGTTCTGTAGGTGACAGGATGGGACAGGAGTCGTTCTGTAGGTGACAGGATGGGACAGGAGTCGTTCGGTAGGTGACAAGATGGGACAGGAATCGTTCTGTAGATGACAGGCTTGGACAGGAGTCGTTCGGTAGGTGACAGGATGGGACTGGAGTCGTTCTGTAGGTGACAGGCTGGGATAGGAGTCGTTCTGTAGGTGACAGGAGTCGTTCTGTAGGTGACAGGATGGGACAGGAGTCGTTATGTAGGTGACAGGCTGGGATAGGAGTCGTTCTGTAGGTGACTGGAGTCGTTCTGTAGGTGACAGGAGTCGTTCGGTAGGTGACAGGCTGGGGACAGGAGTCGTTCTGTAGGTGACAGGATGGGACAGGAGTCGTTCGGTAGGTGACAGGATGGGACAGGAGTCGTTCTGTAGGTGACAGGCTTGGACAGGAGTCGTTCGGTAGGTGACAGGCTGGGACAGGAGTCGTTCTGTAGGTGACAGGCTGGGATAGGAGTCGTTCTGTAGGTGACAGGAGTCGTTCTGTAGGTGACAGGATGGGACAGGAGTCGTTCGGTAGGTGACATGATGGGACAGGAGTCGTTCTGTAGGTGACAGGCTGGGATAGGAGTCGTTATGTAGGTGACAGGAGTCGTTCTGTAGGTGACAGGAGTCGTTCGGTAGGTGACAGGATGGGACAGGAGTCGTTATGTAGGTGACAGGCTGGGGACAGGAGTTGTTCTGTAGGTGACAGGATGGGACAGGAGTCGTTCTGTAGGTGACAGGAGTCGTTCGGTAGGTGACAGGCTGGGACAGGAGTCATTCTGTATGTGACAGGAGTTCATGTTCATGTTCATGTATTATTTCGGGACACATCCACAGTACTATGGCTATTCTGAGCCCACGTCACTTAGATAAAACAGATGGCTTAAAGAAGAGGCGTAAAAGCAACCACACCACAGACACACTCCACACTATTCACGGCGTCACATTGTCAGTTGTCTCTTGGAGAAGCAACTGCTTGAGCTTCTGTTTAAAAGCATGATGGGTCAAGCCCTTTGTCTCAGATGGCAACCGATTGTACAATGGGCTACAGTGAGCAGTCGCCTTTTGCCTGAACAAGTCTTCGCCCGTGGGTGACACAACACGCCCGTTTGTTGGGTATGATACGGCGTCACGACATAGGTAAACATAGCAGCGATATCTGGTGGAAGACCGGTGTCCAGAGCAGTTTAAGCTAGTCACAGTTGGTGGTAGCTAACCAGCTGTTCCGCTCGCAACCACTTCAGTTGTCTGAGCACATCGCTGATATGATCGTACTTACGCCTACCACTAATCACGCGCGCACAGCAATTTAGCAACTTTTGAATACGGTGGAGCTGGGCCTTACCACAGGTACCATATAAGGCAACACAGTAGCGAATCGAACTGATAACAAGCGCATTCACAACCTGAGCTACTGTAAAGGAAGGCAGGACATGTTTGGAGTGTAATAGCGAAACGAGAACTCCAGTGCATTTGGCGACCAACTGATTGATATGCTGTTCAAAAGATAGGAATCGATCCATGGTAAGCCCAAGATTTTTAATCGTAGGACTTTCGGAGATGATGGAGTTCCTGAACCTGATCTGAACCGGCGGGAAGTCACACAAATTTTGTTTGGTGCCATGTACCATCAGTTGGGTTTTCGTGGGGTTGACTTTAATGCCGTAAGTACAAAACCAATCAGCGAGCACGGAGAGGATTCTCTCCATGGACGAAATGAGCTCAGCGATCTGTTGTTTTCTGCCATTGACTACAACTTGGACATCGTCTGCGTATTGCAAAACCGTAGCATCGGGGATGTGCAATGCCAGATCATTGCAGAAGATCGAGAACAAGATTGGCCCCAGCGCAGTGCCCTGATACACGTCAGTGGAGGAGTCGTTCGGTAGGTGACAGGATGGGACAGGAGTCGTTCTGTAGGTGACAGGAGTCGTTCTGTAGGTGACAGGAATCGTTCGGTAGGTGACAGGATGGGACAGGAGTCGTTCGGTAGGTGACAGGAGTCGTTCTGTAGGTGACAGGAATCGTTCGGTAGGTGACAGGATGGGACAGGAGTCGTTCGGTAGGTGACAGGCTGGGACAGGAGTCGTTCTGTAGGTGACAGGAGTCGTTCGGTAGGTGACAGGATGGGACAGGAGTCGTTCTGTAGGTGACAGGAGTCGTTCTGTAGGTGACAGGAATCGTTCGGTAGGTGACAGGATGGGACAGGAGTCGTTCGGTAGGTGACAGGATGTGACAGGAGTCGTTCTGTAGGTGACAGGCTGGGGACAGGAGTCGTTCGGTAGGCGACAGGATGGGACAGGAGTCGTTCGGTAGGTGACAGGAGGGGACAGGAGTCGTTCTGTAGGTGACAGGCTGGTGACAGGAGCCGTTCTGTAGGTGACAGGCTGGGGACAGGAGTCGTTCGGTAGGCGACAGGATGGGACAGGAGTCGTTCGGTAGGTGACAGGAGGGGACAGGAGTCGTTCTGTAGGTGACAGGCTGGTGACAGGAGCCGTTCTGTAGGTGACAGGCTGGGGACAGGAATCGTTCTGTAGGTGGCAGGCTGGGACAGGAGTTGTTCGGTAGGTGACAGGAGTCGTTCTGTAGGTGACAGGCTGGGGACAGGAGTTGTTCTGTAGGTGACAGGAGTCGTCCTGTAGGTGACAGGCTGGTGCAGGAGTCGTTCGGTAGGTGACAGGATGTGACAGGAGTCGTTCGGTAGGTGACAGGATGTGACAGGAGTCGTTCGGTAGGTGACAGGAGTCGTTCTGTAGGTGACAGGAGTCGTTCGGTAGGTGACAGGATGTGACAGGAGTCGTTCGGTAGGTGACAGGAGTCGTTCTGTAGGTGACAGGAGTCGTTCTGTAGGTGACAGGCTGGTGACAGGAGTCGTTATGTAGGTGACAGGAGTCGTTCTGTAGGTGACAGGCTGGGGACAGGAGTCGTTCTGTAGGTGACAGGAGTCGTTTGGTAGGTGTCAGGCTGGGGCAGGAGTCGTTCTGTAGGTGACAGGATGGGACAGGAGTCGTTCTGTAGGTGACAGGCTGGGACAGGAGTCGTTCGGTAGGTGACAGGATGGGACAGGAGTCGTTCTGTAAGTGACAGGCTGGGACAGGAGTCGTTCGGTAGGTGACAGGATGGGACAGGAGTCGTTCTGTAAGTGACAGGATGGGACAGGAGTCGTTCTGTAGGTGACAGGAGTCGTTCGGTAGGTGACAGGAGTCGTTCTGTATGCGACAGGAGTCGTTCTGTAGGTGAAAGGAGTCGTTCTGTAGGTGACAGGAGTCGTTCTGTAGGTGACAGGCTGCGACGGGAGTCGTTCTGTAGGTGACAGGAGTCGTTCGGTAGGTGACAGGAGTCGTTCGGTAGGTGACAGGCTGGGACAGGAGTCGTTCTGTAGGTGACAGGAGTCGTTCGGTAGGTGACAGGAGTCGTTCTGTATGCGACAGGAGTCGTTCTGTAGGTGAAAGGAGTCGTTCTGTAGGTGACAGGAGTCGTTCTGTAGGTGACAGGCTGCGACGGGAGTCGTTCTGTATGTGACAGGAGTCGTTCGGTAGGTGACAGGAGTCGTTCGGTAGGTGACAGGCTGGGACAGGAGTCGTTCTGTAGGTGACAGGAGTCGTTCGGTAGGTGACAGGAGTCGTTCTGTATGCGACAGGAGTCGTTCTGTAGGTGAAAGGAGTCGTTCTGTAGGTGACAGGAGTCGTTCTGTAGGTGACAGGCTGCGACGGGAGTCGTTCTGTAGGTGACAGGAGTCGTTCGGTAGGTGACAGGAGTCGTTCGGTAGGTGACAGGCTGGGACAGGAGTCGTTCTGTAGGTGACAGGCTGGGGACAGGAGTTGTTCTGTAGGTGACAGGAGTCGTTCGGTAGGTGACAGGCCGGGACAGGAGTCATTCGGTAGGTGACAGGCTGGGACAGGAGTCGTTCTGTAGGTGACAGGATGGGACAGGAGTCGTTCTGTAGGTGACAGGAGTCGTTCTGTAGGTGACAGGCTGGGACGGGAGTCGTTCTGTAGGTGACAGGAGTCGTTCGGTAGGTGACAGGAGTCGTTCTGTAGGTGACAGGAGTCGTTCTGTAAGTGACAGGAGTCGTCCTGTAGGTGACAGGCTGGTGACAGGAGTCGTTCTATAGGTGACAGGCTGGGACAGGAGTCGTCCTGTAGGTGACAGGAGTCGTTCTGTAAGTGACAGGCTGGTGACAGGAGTCGTTCGGTAGGTGACAGGATGGGACAGGAGTCGTTCGGTAGGTGACAGGAGTCGTTCTGTAGGTGACAGGAGTCGTTATGTAGGTGACAGGCTGGTGACAGGAGTCGTTCTGTAGGTGACAGGCTGGTGACAGGAGTCGTTCTGTAGGTGACAGGAGTTGTTCGGTAGGTGAGAGGCTGGGACAGGAGTCGTTCGGTAGGTGACAGGAGTCGTTCGGTAGGTGACAGGCTGGGACAAGAGTCGTTCTGTAGGTGACAGGAGTCGTTCGGTAGGTGACAGGAGTCGTTATGTAGGTGACAGGAGTCGTTCGGTAGGTGACAGGAGTCGTTATGTAGGTGACAGGAGTCGTTATGTAGGTGACAGGAGTCGTTCGGTAGGTGACAGGCTGGGACAGGAGTCGTTCGGTAAGTGACAGGAGTCGTTCGGTAGGTGACAGGCTGGGACAGGAGTCGTTCTGTAGGTGACAGGAGTCGTTCGGTAGGTGACAGGCTGGGACAGGAGTCGTTCGGTAGGTGACAGGAGTCGTTCGGTAGGTGACAGGCTGGGGACAGGAGTCGTTCGGTAGGTGACAGGATGGGACAGGAGTCGTTTTGTATGTGACAGGCTGGGGACAGGAGTCGTTCGGTAGGTGACAGGCTGGGACAGGAGTTGTTCTGTAGGTGACAGGAGTCGTTCTGTAGGTGACGGGATGGGACAGGAGTCGTTCTGTAGGTGACAGGATGGGACAGGAGTCGTTCTGTAGGTGACAGGAGTCGTTCGGTAGGTGACATGATGGGACAGGATTCGTTCTGTAGGTGACAGGAGTCGTTCGGTAGGTAACAGGAAGGAGTCGTTCTGTAGGTGACAGGAGTCGTTCTGGAGGTGACAGGAGTCGTTCTGTAGGTGACAGGAGTCGTTCGGTAGGTGCCAGGCTGGAACAGGAGTCGTTCTGTAGGTGACAGGAGTCGTTCGGTAGGTGACAGGCTGGGACAGGAGTCGTTCTGTAGGTGACAGGATGGGACAGGAGTCGTTCGGTAGGTGACAGGAGTCGTTCGGTAGGTGACATGCTGGAACAGGAGTCGTTCTGTAGGTGACAGGGGTCGTTCGGTAGGTGACAGGCTGGGACAGGAGTCGTTCGGTAGGTGACAGGCTGGGACAGGAGTTGTTCTGTAGGTGACAGGAGTCGTTCTGTAGGTGACAGCAGTCGTTCGGTAGGTAACAGGAGCGTTTTGTAGGTGACAGGAGTCGTTCTGGAGGTGACAGGAGTCGTTCTGTAGGTGACAGGAGTCGTTCTGTATGTGACAGAAGTCGTTCGGTAGGTGACAGGCTGGAACAGGAGTCGTTCTGTAGGTGACAGGAGTCATTCGGTAAGTGACAGGCTGGGACAGGAGTCGTTCTGTAGGTGACAGGATGGGACAGGAGTCGTTCGGTAGGTGACAGGTTGGGACAGGAGTCGTTCGGTAGGTGACAGGCTGGGACAGGAGTCGTTCTGTAGGTGACAGGAGTCGCTCTGTAGGTGACAGGAGTCGTTCGGAAGGTGACAGGCTGGGACAGGAGTCGTTCTGTAGGTGACAGGCTGGGACAGGAGTCGTTCTGTGGGTGACAGGAGTCGTTCGGTAGGTGACAGGAGTCGTTCGGTAGGTGACAGGATGGGACAGGAGTCGTTCGGTAGGTGACAGGAGTCGTTCGGTAGGTGACAGTCTGGGACAGGAGTCGTTCTGTAGGTGACAGGATGGGACAGGAGTCGTTCGGTAGGTGACAGGCTGGGACAGGAGTCGTTCTGTAGGTGACAGGCTGGTAGAGGAGTCGTTCAGTAGGTGACAGGAGTCGTTCAGTAGGTGACAGGCTGGGACAGGAGTCGTTCTGTAGGTGACAGGCTGGGACAGGAGTCGTTCTGTAGGTGACAGGAGTTCATGTTCATGTTCATGTATTATTTCGGGATACATCCACAGTACTATGGCTATTCTGAGCCCACGTCACTTAGATAAAACAGATGGCTTAAAGAAGAGGCGTAAAAGCAACCACACCACAGACACACTCCACACTATTCACGGCGTCACATTGCCAGTTGTCTCCTGGAGAAGCAACTGCTTAAGCTTCTGTTTAAAAGCATGACGGGTCAAGCCCTTTGTCTCAGATGGCAACCGATTGTACAATGGGCTACAGTGAGCCAGTCGCCATTTGCCTGAACAAGTCTTCGCCCGTGGGTGACACAACAGGCCCGTTTGTCGGGTATGATACGGCGTCACGACATAAGTAAACATAGCAGCGATATCTGGTGGAAGACCGGCGTCCAGAGCAGTTTTAGCTAGGCACAGTTGGTGGTAGCTAGCCAGCTGTTCCGCTCGCAACCACTTCAGTTGTCTGAGCACATCGCTGATATGATCGTACTTACGCCTACCACTAATCACGCGCGCACAGAAATTTAGCAACTTTTGAATACGGTGGAGCTGGGCCTTACCACAGGTACCATATATGGCAACCCAGTAGCGAATCGAACTGATAACAAGAGCATTCACAACCTGAGCTACTGTAAAGGAAGGCAGGACATGTTTGGAGTGTAATAGCGAAACGAGAACTCCAGTGCCTTTGGCGACCAACTGATTGATATGCTGTTCAAAAGATAGGAATCGATCCATGGTAAGCCCAAGATTTTTAACCGTAGGACTTTCGGAGATGATGGAGTTCCCGAACCTGATCTGAACCGGCGGGAAGTCACGCAAATTTTGTTTGGTGCCATGTACCATCAGTTGGGTTTTCGTGGGGTTGACTTTCATGCCGTAAGTACAAAACCAGCGACACGGAGAGGATTCTCTCCATGGACGAAATGAGCTCAGCGATCTGTTGTTTTCTGCAATTGACTACAACTTGGACATCGTCTGCATATTGCACAACCGTAGCATCGGGGATGTGCAATGCCAGATCATTGCAGAAGATCGAGAACAAGATTGGCCCCAGCGCAGTGCCCTGAAACACGTCAGTGGAGGAGTCGTTCGGTAGGTGACAGGAGTCGTTCTGTAGGTGACAGGCTGGGACAGGAGTCGTTCTGTAGGTGACAGGATGGGACAGGAGTCTTTTAGTAGGTGACATGAGTCGTTCTGTAGGTGACAGGCTGGGACAGGAGTCGTTCGGTAGGTGACAGGATGGGACAGGAGTCGTTCGGTAGGTGACAGGAGTCGTTCTGTAGGTGACAGGCTGGGACAGGAGTCGTTCTGTAGGTGACAGGCTGGGACAGGAGTCGTTCTGTAGGTGACAGGAGTCGTTCGGTAGGTGACAGGATGGGACAGGAGTCGTTCGGTAGGTGACAGGAGTCGTTCGGTAGGTGACAGGCTGGGACATGAGTCGTTCTGTAGGTGACAGGCTGGGACAGGAGTCGTTCTGTAGGTGACAGGAGTCGTTCGGTAGGTGACAGGCTGGGACAGGAGTCGTTCGGTAAGTGACAGGCTGGGACAGGAGTCGTTCTGTAGGTGACAGGCTGGGGACAGGAGTCGTTCTGTAGGTGACAGGCTGGTGACAGGAGTCGTTCTGTAGGTGACAGGAGTCGTTCGGTAGGTGACAGGCTGGGATAGGAGTCGTTCGGTAGGTGACAGGAGTCGTTCGGTTTGTGACAGGCTGGGACAGGAGTCGTTCGATAGGTGACAGGATGGGACAGGAGTCGTTCTGTAGATGACAGGCTGGGGACAGGAGTCGTTCGGTAGGTGACAGGATGGGACAGGAGTCGTTCTGTAGGTGACAGGCTGGGGACAGGAGTCGTTCGGTAGGTGACAAGCTGGGACAGGAGTCGTTCGGTAGGTGGTATGATGTGACAGGAGTCGTTCTGTAGGTGACAGGAGTCGTTCGGTAGGTGACAGGAGTCGTTCTGTATGCGACAGGAGTCGTTCTGTAGGTGAAAGGAGTCGTTCTGTATGTGACAGGAGTCGTTCTGTAGGTGACAGGCTGCGACGGGAGTCGTTCTGTAGGTGACAGGAGTCGTTCGGTAGGTGACAGGAGTCGTTCGGTAGGTGACAGGCTGGGACAGGAGTCGTTCTGTAGGTGACAGGCTGGGGACAGGAGTTGTTCTGTAGGTGACAGGAGTCGTTCGGTAGGTGACAGGCCGGGACAGGAGTCATTCGGTAGGTGACAGGCTGGGACAGGAGTCGTTCTGTAGGTGACAGGATGGGACAGGAGTCGTTCTGTAGGTGACAGGAGTCGTTCTGTAGGTGACAGGCTGGGACGGGAGTCGTTCTGTAGGTGACAGGAGTCGTTCGGTAGGTGACAGGAGTCGTTCGGTAGGTGACAGTCTGGGACAGGAGTCGTTCTGTAGGTGACAGGCTGGGGACAGGAGTTGTTCTGTAGGTGACAGGAGTCGTTCGGTAGGTGACAGGCTGGGACAGGAGTCATTCGGTGGGTGACAGGCTGGGACAGGAGTCGTTCTGTAGGTGACAGGCTGGGACAGGAGTCGTTCTGTAGGTGACAGGCTGGGGACAGGAGTCGTTCTGTAGGTGACAGGCTGGGACAGGAGTCGTTCGGTAGGTGACAGTTGTTCTGTAGGTGACAGGCTGGGGACAGGAGTCGTTCTGTAGGTGACAGGAGTCGTTCTGTAGGTGACAGGCTGGTGACAGAAGTCGTTCGGTAGGTGACAGGTTGGGACAGGAGTCGTTCGGTAGGTGACAGGAGTCGTTCTGTAGGTGACAGGAGTCGTTCTGTAGGTGACAGGCTGGTGAGAGGAGTCGTTATGTAGGTGACAGGAGTCGTTCGGTAGGTGACAGGCTGGGACAGGAGTCGTTCTGTAGGTGACAGGCTTGGACAGGAGTCGCTCGGTAGGTGATAGGATGGGACAGGAGTAGTTCTGTAGGTGACAGGAGTCGTTCGGTAGGTGACAGGCTGGGACAGGAGTCGTTCCGTATGTGACAGAATGGGATAGGAGTCGTTCTGTAGGTGACAGGATGGGACAGGAGTCGTTCGGTAGGTGACAGGATGGGACAGGAGTCGTTCTGTAGGTGACAGGCTTGGACAGGAGTCGTTCGGTAGGTGATAGGATGGGACAGGAGTAGTTCTGTAGGTGACAGGCTGGGATAGGAGTCGTTCTGTAGGTGACTGGAGTCGTTCTGTAGGTGACAGGATGGGACAGGAGTCGTTCGGTAGGTGACAGGATGGGACAGGAGTCGTTCTGTAGGTGACAGGCTGGGATAGGAGTCGTTATGTAGGTGACAGGAGTCGTTCTGTAGGTGACAGGAGTCGTTCGGTAGGTGACAGGATGGGACAGGAGTCGTTCTGTAGGTGACAGGATGGGACAGGAGTCGTTCTGTAGGTGACAGGATGGGACTGGAGTCGTTCTGTAGGTGACAGGATGGGACTGGAGTCGTTCTGTAGGTGACAGGCTGGGATAGGAGTCGTTCTGTAGGTGACAGGAGTCGTTCTGTAGGTGACAGGCTGGGACAGGAGTCGTTCTGTAGGTGACAGGATGGGACTGGAGTCGTTCTGTAGGTGACAGGCTGGGATAGGAGTCGTTCTGTAGGTGACAGGAGTCGTTCTGTAGGTGACAGGCTGGGACAGGAGTCGTTCTGTAGGTGACAGACTGGGGACAGGAGTCGTTCGGTAGGTGACAGGAGTCGTTCTGTAGGTGACAGGAGTCGTTCTGTAGGTGACAGGAGTCGTTCTGTAGGTGACAGGCTGGGACAGGAGTCGTTCAGTAGGTGACAGGCTGGGATAGGAGTCGTTCTGTAGGTGACAGGAGTTGTTCTGTAGGTGACAGGCTGGGGACAGGAGTCGTTCGGTAGGTGACAGGATGGGACAGGAGTCGTTCTGTAGGTGACAGGATGGGACAGGAGTCGTTCTGTAGGTGACAGGCTTGGACAGGAGTCGTTCGGTAGGTGACAGGATGGGACAGGAGTCGTTCTGTAGGTGACAGGCTGGGATAGGAGTCGTTCTGTAGGTGACAGGAGTCGTTCTGTAGGTGACAGGATGGGACAGGAGTCGTTCGGTAGGTGACAGGATGGGACAGGAGTCGTTCTGTAGGTGACAGGCTGGGATAGGAGTCGTTATGTAGGTGACAGGAGTCGTTCTGTAGGTGACAGGAGTCGTTCGGTAGGTGACAGGATGGGACAGGAGTCGTTATGTAGGTGACAGGCTGGGGACAGGAGTTGTTCTGTAGGTGACAGGATGGGACAGGTGTCGTTCTGTAGGTGACAGGAGTCGTTCGGTAGGTGACAGGCTGGGACAGGAGTCGTTCTGTATGTGACAGGAGTTCATGTTCATGTTCATGTATTATTTCGGGACACATCCACAGTACTATGGCTATTCTGAGCCCACGTCACTTAGATAAAACAGATGGCTTAAAGAAGAGGCGTAAAAGCAACCACACCACAGACACACTCCACACTATTCACGGCGTCACATTGTCAGTTGTCTATTGGAGAAGCAACTGCTTGAGCTTCTGTTTAAAAGCATGATGGGTCAAGCCCTTTGTCTCAGATGGCAACCGATTGTACAATGGGCTACAGTGAGCAGTCGCCTTTTGCCTGAACAAGTCTTCGCCCGTGGGTGACAAAACACGCCCGTTTGTTGGGTATGATACGGCGTCACGACATAGGTAAACATAGCAGCGATATCTGGTGGAAGACCGGTGTCCAGAGCAGTTTAAGCTAGGCACAGTTGGTGGTAGCTAACCAGCTGTTCCGCTTGCAACCACTTCAGTTGTCTGAGCACATCGCTGATATGATCGTACTTACGCCTACCACTAATCACGCGCGCACAGCAATTTAGCAACTTTTGAATACGGTGGAGCTGGGCCTTACCACAGGTACCATATAAGGCAACACAGTAGCGAATCGAACTGATAACAAGCGCATTCACAACCTGAGCTACTGTAAAGGAAGGCAGGACATGTTTGGAGTGTAATAGCGAAACGAGAACTCCAGTGCATTTGGCGACCAACTGATTGATATGCTGTTCAAAAGATAGGAATCGATCCATGGTAAGCCCAAGATTTTTAATCGTAGGACTTTCGGAGATGATGGAGTTCCTGAACCTGATCTGAACCGGCGGGAAGTCACACAAATTTTGTTTGGTGCCATGTACCATCAGTTGGGTTTTCGTGGGGTTGACTTTAATGCCGTAAGTACAAAACCAATCAGCGAGCACGGAGAGGATTCTCTCCATGGACGAAATGAGCTCAGCGATCTGTTGTTTTCTGCCATTGACTACAACTTGGACATCGTCTGCGTATTGCAAAACCGTAGCATCGGGGATGTGCAATGCCAGATCATTGCAGAAGATCGAGAACAAGATTGGCCCCAGCGCAGTGCCCTGATACACGTCAGTGGAGGAGTCGTTCGGTAGGTGACAGGATGGGACAGGAGTCGTTCTGTAGGTGACAGGAGTCGTTCTGTAGGTGACAGGAATCGTTCGGTAGGTGACAGGATGGGACAGGAGTCGTTCGGTAGGTGACAGGATGGGACAGGAGTCGTTCTGTAGGTGACAGGAGTCGTTCTGTAGGTGACAGGAATCGTTCGGTAGGTGACAGGATGGGACAGGAGTCGTTCGGTAGGTGACAGGCTGGGGACAGGAGTCGTTCGGTAGGCGACAGGATGGGACAGGAGTTGTTCGGTAGGTGACAGGAGGGGACAGGAGTCGTTCTGTAGGTGACAGGCTGGTGACAGGAGCCGTTCTGTAGGTGACAGGCTGGGGACAGGAATCGTTCTGTAGGTGGCAGGCTGGGACAGGAGTTGTTCGGTAGGTGACAGGAGTCGTTCTGTAGGTGACAGGCTGGGGACAGGAGTTGTTCTGTAGGTGACAGGAGTCGTCCTGTAGGTGACAGGCTGGTGACAGGAGTCGTTCTGTAGGTGACAGGCTGGTGACAGGAGTCGTTCTGTAGGTGACAGGCTGGTGACAGGAGTCGTTATGTAGGTGACAGGAGTCGTTCTGTAGGTGACAGGCTGGGGACAGGAGTCGTTCTGTAGGTGACAGGAGTCGTTTGGTAGGTGTCAGGCTGGGGCAGGAGTCGTTCTGTAGGTGACAGGATGGGACAGGAGTCGTTCTGTAGGTGACAGGCTGGGGACAGGAGTCGTTCTGTAGGTGACAGGAGTCGTTTGGTAGGTGTCAGGCTGGGGCAGGAGTCGTTCTGTAGGTGACAGGCTGGGACAGGAGTCGTTCGGTAGGTGACAGGATGGGACAGGAGTCGTTCTGTAAGTGACAGGCTGGGACAGGAATCGTTCGGTAGGTGACAGGATGGGACAGGAGTCGTTCTGTAGGTGACAGGATGGGACAGGAGTCGTTCGGTAGGTGACAGGAGTCGTTCGGTAGGTGACAGGCTGGGACAGGAGGCGTTCTGTAGGTGACAGGAGTCGTTCGGTAGGTGACAGGATGGGACAGGAGTCGTTCTGTAGGTGACAGGAGTCGTTCGGTAGGTGACAGGCTGGGACAGGAGGCGTTCTGTAGGTGACAGGAGTCGTTCGGTAGGTGACAGGATGGGACAGGAGTCGTTCGGTAGGTGACAGGATGGGACAGCAGTCGTTCGGTAGGTGACAGGCTGGGACAGAAGTCGTTCGGTAGGTGACAGGATGGGACAGGAGTCGTTCGGTAGGTGACAGGATGGGACAGGAGTCGTTCTGTAGGTGACAGGAGTCGTTCGGTAGGTGACAGGCTGGGACAGGAGGCGTTCTGTAGGTGACAGGAGTCGTTCTGTAGGTGACAGGCTGGGACAGGAGTCGTTCTGTAGGTGACAGGAGTCGTTCGGTAGGTGACAGGCTGGGACAGGAGGCGTTCTGTAGGTGACAGGAGTCGTTCGGTAGGTGACAGGAGTCGTTCGGTAGGTGACAGGCTGGGACAGGAGTCGTTCGGTAGGTGACAGGCTGGGACAGGAGTCGTTCTGTAGGTGACAGGCTGGTGACATTAGTCGTTCTGTAGGTGACAGGTTGGGGACAGGAGTCGTTCTGTAGGTGACAGGAGTCGTTCTGTAGGTGACAGGCTGGGACAGGAGTCGTTCAGTAGGTGACAGGAGGCGTTATGTAGGTGACAGGCTGGGGACAGGAGTCGTTCTGTAGGCGACAGGAGTCGTTCTGTGGGTGACAGGCTGGGACAGGAGTCGTTCGGTAGGTGACAGGATGGGACAGGAGTCGTTCGGTAGGTGACAGGCTGGGGACAGGAGTCGTTCGGTAGGCGACAGGATGGGACAGGAGTCGTTCGGTAGGTGACAGGAGGGGACAGGAGTCGTTCTGTAGGTGACAGGCTGGTGACAGGAGCCGTTCTGTAGGTGACAGGCTGGGGACAGGAGTCGTTCTGTAGGTGACAGGAGTCGTTCTGTAGGTGACAGGCTGGGACAGGAATCGTTCTGTAGGTGACAGGGGTCGTTCGGTAGGTGACAGGCTGGGACAGGAGGCGTTCTGTAGGTGACAGGATGGGACAGGAGTCGTTCGGTAGGTGACAGGAGTCGTTCGGTAGGTGACAGGAGTCGTTCGGTAGGTGACAGGCTGGAACAGGAGTCGTTCGGTAGGTGACAGGCTGGGGCAGGAGTCGTTCTGTAGGTGACAGGAGTCGTTCGGTAGGTGACAGGAGTCGTTCGGTAGGTGACAGGCTGGAAGAGGAGACGTTCTGTAGGTGACAGGCTGGGGACAGGAGTCGTTCGGTAGGTGACATGCTGGGACAGGAGTCGTTCTGTAGGTGACAGGCTAGGACAGGAGTCGTTCTGTAGGTGACAGGCTGGGGACAGGAGTCGTTCTGTAGGTGACAGGAGTTGTTCTGTAGGTGACAGGATGGGACAGGAGTCGTTCTGTAGGTGACAGGAGTTGTGCTGTAGGTGACAGGCTGGGGACACTATAGATGGGTTGGCGACAGGTTGTTGGCACTAATTGGTTGACTTGATCTACGCTGCTTCTTCAAATTTGTGTCAAAATCGTGTGAATTGAGTGTGATCCTACATGTTTTTGGTACCTGCTTTTGCGACGCATGGACTTTACTCCGTAAAATCAACCCTTGCACTGCAGGGGTTGATTTCCGCCTACCCCCTCAGGTTTTTCGAAGATAGGGAAAACACGGCGGAGCGCAGCGCCACCAGGTTTTGCCACACCTGTTAGGACATCAATTGCGCACACTTCGAGAGAAAAAAAATAACCTCGGGTCATCTCAGGTCAGGTTACCAGAACAGGTCAAGTGACCCTACCTCCAAAAATGTTTGCAGTTGTGCCAAAGCCAGAGTTTCTCACAGATCAGTTTGAAACTTACAGGATATCATGAAGGCATAAGTACTTACAATTCGATTATCTCGGAATTTTGACACCGGTGACCTAAGGTCAGGTCAATTTCGTAACGTTCACATAATAAGTCGATAGAGAAATATACAAATGCTTCCTATTTCAAGGATATGCATGATATTAGTCCAATTACAGCTGGATCATGTTATTATAGGATATTCTTGATGATCCAAGTGTAAATTTTGTTTAGTGACCCATATGGGGTCATTTGAGGTCATCCGAGGTCACCATAACTTTTGTGTCAATAACTCACGACATAATAAAGATAGAAAAGTAAAACAGACAGCAATGTGTTTGTCTCGTCGTGACACGTCTTCCCATATGCAACATGCTCTACTTGGGTCACCACTTGACCTTGACCTGAGATCAAATTTTTGCAGTTGACCTAACAAGGTCACCATGTATATCATTCAAAGTGTCTTGACTAGATAAACACAATGGCATAAACAGTTTTCGTTAATTTTACTAAGTAAAAAGTTAATAGCGAAAAACAATTTTGCAAAAAAGCAGCATTTTTTCCCTTTTTTACCTCTGGAGCCTCAAATATTGATCTGAGATCAAATGTGAAGACACGATATCGATTGCAAATTTCACTGGCTGGCGATTACTTTTTCCGTTTGTTTGTAACTAGCATAGTGTCTGAGATATATGGGAATTTCTGGAGCGAAGTCCTAAAAATGAAAAAACTGGAAAATTTGACCTTTGCTGACCTCTGGTGACCTCAATTTTAACCCGATTAAAAAAAAATATTATGACTATTGATAGCACGTGTATCAAGCTATCAAATGCCGTTTTCCGCTTGTCGCTACAAAGCGTAGTTTTTGAGATATTACGGGGGGAGGAAATCAACCCCCTGCAGTTCGTGTTCGGTGCAAACCCCCTGCAGTGCGCGGGTTAAGAAGACCTGGCTTTACAGAACCTATAACAGCGTAAACCACGCCTCAACCCTATTAGTGGCAGGCTCCTAGCTACCCCAATTAGTGGCGGGGGGGGGGGGGGGATTTGCCCCCCCCCCCCCCCGGAGATCTTGAGATCAACCCGTCCGATTTTCAAAAATCAAACAACGTACGATTCCCCTTAACAGGATCTACATTTCTGAAAAAATCCGAATTTGTTATAGGGGGCAACAGGGGGCAAAAACTAACAACAGTTAGAGGTATATTGATCCATCACAGCTGCCATGTTTATCAACCGATTCGAACGCAATTAATGGGGATCGATAGATATTTAATTGGAGATTGATATATGACGGTGACTGTTGAAAATTCCAAAAATCATAGGTATTTGCAGGTCACTAAATATGGGGTTTAAATAAATGCGTAATATAACCGTCTTTTTTATAAATGAAATAGTGCGTTATTCTTACATCAGACACAACAGTTATAAATCATATTTGTATCCATAGGCGGTGCCAGGTTAGCGAAAAGGGAGGCAAAAAAAAAACTTCCTGGAAACCTCCCCTTTCCAAGTCCCTGAAACCGCCTCTGCCGTGCAATATTTGTTATGGTTCATTAATATCACCTAATTTGCACTTGATGCAATCATCGTAAACCTATGTAACTACTTTAAACTTCAGGCAGTTAGGAACAAGCTGCGAAGATCGCATCTCCCTATTATCGCCAAATATCGCCGAAAACAAAAACTCAAAAAACCGGGCCCTGGAACCGCCTGTGTTAACCCGCGCGGCGCTGGGGGGTAAATTTTAACCCCCTCCCGGATTTTCTCCATAACTTGAAAACCATGACAGATATCGAAGTGAAACTTGCAGTACCTTATGGTGCATCAATTCTACATCTTGTGTTACAATTTTGATGAAATTGGTGAGAATTTTGAGGAGATAATGACGTTTTAGTGACGTCATGTCATGTCATTTTTGGTGAAAAAACGTTAAATGTTTGAAAAATCGTAGCAAATAGCCTATTTATGCAAATTGCAAATAAAAGGCGTCAAAAGAAAAGAAATAACATTGTCTTTGACATGGTTATCTCAGATTTTCAAACTTTTGGGTTTTTGACCCCCAAAAATGCAAGAAACTGATTTTTGGGGAAGAATTTCCACAAAAGTTTTTGTTTGAAGATTTTCAAAAAACCGGAAGATATATTAGAGAACCGAGTATGAACGATGTTCAAACCAAATTTCAAAGCAATTTCTTTATTTTTGACTGACTTATGGCTCTCTAAGAATAAGTAACTCATGACGTCATTTTTTTAATTGCGTTTTTTGGCTTTTATTGACCAGATACAGACAAATAAATGCCACCACTGTATTTCGAAGCCAAAACTAGTCTAGAAACAAGCAATGTTTATTTAGATTAATCAATTTCAAATTTTGACCTTATTGTGACCTGACCTTGACCTGAGGGCGATTATATGGTGTCAGGCTGTGAAAATGGCTGCTTCTATCGAATTATACGTGTAAAATAACCCATACAACATGTGTCGCATGGCTTTCGTAGACCTGTGACCTTTTGTGACCTGACCTTGACCTTGACCTTTGCTTAAGATTTCACTTTTACTTATGCGGGAGATGCATTATACATTTGGGAGCACTTTGTGAGATAATAGTTGCAATACAAGGCTTTGGATGGAAAGTATAGCCCAAAACCCAAATACTTAAATTTTGACACTTGACCTGACCGTGACCTGACATGTGACCTTATATTAATAATTTCTGGCATGTGTTAGATTCTTCTTACTGAGAGCTTTCGATCGCCGCCTTGCGCGTCTCGCTGCGGTTATTGGTTCGGAAGATACGAGGGGGGGGGGGGTAAAATTTACCCCCCCCCCCCCCCCCAGCACCGCACGTTCGGATGGAGACCCCAGCGCCGCGCGGATTAAGGTTAGGAATTCAAAATTTTGACTGCATATGCGGAAATAAATTCTATAAAAAAGTCCAAAATTGAATGGGTCTGCTTCCAGCTGTTCCGGAGATATCTGCGAAAACCCTGAGGGGTGGGCAGAATCTAGGGCAGAAGCAAAATGCAATCGAAAAACGCCAAAAGATAGAAAATTGCAAGGGTTACAAACTTGCTATCTCGAAATTTGGAAAATTTGGGTTTTGACCCCCCAAAATAAAAATACATCTTTTTTGGGTGGAAAATGCCCACAAAATCAAAATTGTCAAAGATATAAAAAAAAACGGAATACACGTCAGATAACCACATATGGGAAACTACCATACTACATTTGAGATTGATATCACCATTTTTGACTGATGTATGGCATCTAAAGTATGGGTAACTCATGACGTCATATTGAAGAAAAAAAACTTTTTTTGACCAAATACAGACAAATAAATTGCACCACTAAATTTCGGAGACAAAACTGGTCTAGAAGCATTCCTTTTTTATGTATATTTATTAATTAAATTTTTTGACCTTCAGTGATCTGAACTTGACCTGAACTTGACATTAACTTCACATAAATGAAGTCAGGTGGTAAAATGACTATCACTATCGAATACTACGTGGAAAATAACTAATAAAACATGTGTTGCATGACTTTCGTAGATACTTTAGGCATAGTGACCTTTTGTGACCTGACCTTGACTTGACCTTGCCCAACAATCTCACTTTAGGTCATGCGGGATGTGTACCATATATTTGGCAGCACTTTGGGTGATCATGGTCGCAGTCGAAGGCTTTGGATGGAAAATATGGCCCATATGCTAAAATACGTCGATTTTGACCCTTGAACTGACCGTGACCTAACATTTGACCTTAATTTGGCATTTTGTAGCATTATTGATATTTATCTCATTGAAAGCTTTCGATTGCCGCCTTGCGCGTCTAGCTGCGTTTATTGGTTCGGAAGATAACCAAGGGGGCGTTTAACGCCCCCCCCCCCCCCCCAGTCAATGGCGTTCGGCTGAGACCCCAGTCAATACCGGGTTAACCCGCGAGTTACTGGGGTATATTTCATAACGCGACTTACTGGGGGGGGGGGGTGGGGGGCTATTGTTTGCCCCCCACCCCTCTGATCTCCGGAACAACTGGACCGAATGTAAAAAAAATGAAACGGCATTCGATAGCCCTGGAAAATTTATCGAGGGAGCATAATATTGTTGACCTCGAGGTCACCGATGACGTCACAGGTCAGGTCAAGTACACAATGTTTGACCGTGTCAATAGGTCTCGATGGATGGAATTGTCGCGCAAAATTGCGATATTAAACACATAAGCTGTCGATAAATCGGTATGATTCGTGTGTCTGATACTTCTAAGTACCTTTCTAAGCTGTTTATGACCTTGGGTCAGGTCAAGGTCATCCGAGGTCACGAAGTCAAACTGCAGATTACGGTCATTAGGCGTTGTAACACATGTTTATGGGTTTGTTTTTCGTCTAGAACGCGAAAAATGACCTTAGAACATTGTTTGTTCCATATAAATAGCAGTAAAAAGCAAAAATGGAAATGCGTTTTTGTATGCATGCTGTGAGAAGTGGTCGATTTTTGTCATTTAAAAGTCATAACTCGGTCATTTTAAAAGATATCGACTTTCAATTTTGTACACATATTCACCGCATACGTTTCGATCACATGTATTCCGATTTTTGGATAATTCTGATTTTTTCTTGAATTTTTTTTTATAAAAAAATAATATTTGGATTTCTCAAAATTTTGAATTTAAAAAACTCAAAAATCCGAGATAACAGTTTGATAGCCCGGTCTATTTTCAGTAATTTAATGGAAGACAATTGAGTTTATCTTAAACATCGTACCTTTGACAGCGTTTCCCGAAAACCATTATTTTGCCACAAAAACCGAAGAACATGACGTCACTCTGATGTCATTCCCGGTTGACCTATCATAATCTCATATTTTTAATTTTGCCAACATGTGTAGAATTGATGTGAGAGAAGGTACTGCAAGTTTGGTGAGGATACCGATGTTCGTTTAGGAGTTATTGCAAAATAACGGGAGGGGGGCAAAAAATAGCCCCCCAGTAACTCGCGGGTTAAAGGGATTATACGGGTTTCCGTCCTGAAAGTAAATGCACTCTTTTGCAGTTGTATGAGATTTAAACACGTTTAAGACATATAACAGGGACCTCTATGCTCATTTAGTCCATTATTTCAGAAATTATCAGCGTTAAAACTTGGGCGTTTTTCGAGACTAGTATCAGATAACGAGTACTTGATCGGCACTACTGTCCACCACTTTTATCTTATGATCAATTTTAGGGTTTTGAATTATCTGCAAGTCCTACACTGGATCACACAATTATTATGCAATTCAAAACTGACGGGACTTTGTATTACTACACACTGTTCGTTGAGGTTTTGTGTTGTAGTGGTTTTCTTTTCTCTGGCCTTTAGCGTTGAGAATTTGGTGGTGGCGTATTAATTTTTTGGCATGAAAATTCATGAAAAATATAGAATTTTATGGGAAAACTAGGTAACTGCTGGTGTCGTTTGAACAAAACAAGTTTATTTTCTTTCAAATTTGCTTATTTTACCGGAAATATGCCATAAGTGAGGTGTTTTTATTAGCATAAAAGAGATGACTGGCTCTGCCTCAGCCGGTCCTGCAGAAAATACGCGGTGGCATCACCGCGCACTTTGGAATGCCCTTACGTGCAGAAGATGTCATTTCCAGAAAAATGTGGCTACCGTGGAACTTCTACCACCTTTATAAGTACGTTTTACTATGTAACTCAATTATTGTGGGAAAAACATGTATAATCCCTTTAAAGAGAAATATTCACCTTTTGCCACACAAATGGAGTTATTACTTGAAATCGATAGACGAGACCAAAATATATGGTAAATTGATCACATTTTGCATATAACAATTCCTACCGAGAGATATTTCAAGTCAAAGTTGATAAGCGATCGACGCTTATAACGACCAGTACTTGCAAGTACTTGGTAACGAATTTCGAATTCCGGGCTTGTCGCGTATTGTTTTTTGACAAAGTTGTATAGAAAATATGTTTTGCACTCTGTCTATTGTGATTATGTGCCCTAATATCCTTAACAATCAACAAACATTGAATAATAAGGTAGCCAAATTAGCAGTTAGCTTGGGCACGCTACGACGGCCTAGTTAGTGGTTGCGACTGTAGGGAGGCGCTTCGCTCTCCGCGTTGCGTAACGGTGTTCCGTTGCTGTTGTTATTGTCTTTTGGAACTCCACTGCGCAGATTTTTGGATTAAATATAGATTGCGAAATGCTGCTCACTACAGTGGGAAATGAGACAATTCAAAAGTAACGATTACTGTTGTTATTTTAATTTTAACAGAATACATGAAATGAGCTTGAAGGAAAAATGGTTAAAGGGAAATTAATATCAAAGTGAGGGGAAGAAATGGTTGTTTAGAGAAGTCTGCGTCAGCTGCGGCGGTGTGAGCCCGCCTCCCTTCGCCCGGCCTTCTGCAGCGCTCACCCGCCGCTGGAGCCTCTCCCTACAAAACATTTGTTTAATTGGAGCCGGTTGATCACCTGAGCTGGCATGATGGTAAATTAGGTACAGTCGGAGCTCGCACCTTCCTGGTCTCGCCCTCTCACCCCGATCCAAATGACCTCTGACGGACACCAGCCGTCCTCGACGCTCGCCAGGGCATGGCTGCTCCGGACATCCGCTCGCGAGATGAATGCCCCAGAAACTGGCCGCGACACTCCTCTTCCGACACTGTTTCGTAAACGGGTGCCTTCGAGACAATAATTTGCCGTGTGTCTGTGCTAGACCCGGAAAAGCCATCGCTGGTCCTTAATGTTTACCCTGGATATTCAGTCATCCCTCTCCCACGTATCCCTCCTCAGTCATAACTCGCTACTCTCAGATATTCCTACCCACCTATGTCCGAACAGTTCCGCCCTCGATTTTAATAATGACCCGATCCCCCTCCAGCGGCACAACAACACGCGGCGAAGGATTGCATCCCTGGCGAGGTAAATGCCTCTTGTTCCATCCCTCCCCCTATTGTCGTCAGAAGAGAGGCGCAGGCCGTGCCCAGCTTCAGCGCTCTGACTGTTGGCCAATTCGAACGTGGCGCCGAACATCCACGCGCTCATCGCGCGGCACATTGCCGCGCGGATTCCCTGTTCATTGCACGGCTGAAGGCCGCGCAGTTACTCCGGTCATCGCACGGCGCCCGCCGGTTATGGCCTGACGCCGCGCGGATTATCAACTCATCGCGCGGCTGAAGGCCGCGCGGTTACTCCCATCATCATCATCATCAATCTATGCCTTGCACGGCTGAAGGCCGCGCAGTTACTTCGGTCATCGCACGGCGCCCGCCGGTTATGGCCTGACGCCGCGCGGATTATCAACTCATCGCGCGGCTGAAGGCCGCGCGGTTACTCCCATCATCATCATCAATATATGCCTTGCACGGCTGAAGGCCGCGCAGTTACCTCGATCGTCGGTCCGTTGGGGACAGTCCTCGACCATGCAGTACGCCTTGGCCGCGTCCCTCCACATGGTTGCGTCCCCATGCCCAACCAGAACGCAATATGGCGCCGCTCACCCCGACTGTACCTTGCCCTCAGACATGTTTCCGCATAGGAGCGGGACTAGAGGCCGACTTGGCTCCGTAATTTAATCAACAACATCGTTTCCATCCCAAACCGCCCGACACCTGTACGAGTAGACGCACCGTCGATCCCCGCCCACCAAACTCGCGGAGCCGCCCCCGCCGGCATAGACAAACGCGCGGACCGGCGCACGGTGCTGCGATGACAGCCACGCCCACCGGCGCGACTAACATCGGCAGCCACGCCCACCGAACTCGCGGCGCCGCCCCCGCCTGCATAGGCAAACACGCGGACCGGTGCACGGCGTCGTGAGGATGGCCACGCCCACCGGCGCCACAACATTGATGGCTACGGACCACACGGGGCACGCACGGCACGGGGCACGCACGGCACGGACCTTACGAGGGCAAGCATACCAACATCTGAACCGCATGACACCGATCTGGCCAATGCAAGCGGTTATCTGACCCGGCGACGCGTCATAGAACGCGTCATATCTGCCCCGGCGACGCGTCACCCAAGTATATATCGACGAACACACGGACCGTCCGTCCCGACGTACTTGGGCGAGCTACACGGGCGACACGGCACGGGTTTGCCCGGGGATAGACTGACAGGCACCCGGACCACACTACATAGTCTCCGGCAAGATAAACGGGCGGCCTACACGGATGACACGGCACGGGCCCTACCACCAAAGACAGCTTACACGGCCGTGCAGACAACGACATATGGGCGCACGGGTCACACGGACCGACGGACGAGCACGTGAACCACGCAGCGTTGTCTGAAATGGCGCGAACGGACAGTTTACACTGGCAGCATGGCGCGGACAGACGAGCACGTGGACGACAGAAGGGCGCACGGGTCATGCCTCACCGGCCACACGGACACACAGACGAGTACGGGGACCCCTATAACGCCGTCCGAACTGGTGCAACCGGACGGCTGACACAGGTGAACCGGCACGGGCCGTGCACGCAACGATAGACGGGCACACGGACAATACAACGGTCACTACAAAGGGGTACACGGGTTTACCTTCCGAATCCGTGGCGCGCCAAACAGTGGGCGAATATGCCATTCTCTTCTTCTCCAACGGCCGTCCGCGCAACTATCTGCTCCGGCTGCGGTCACTGTCTCGGCGCGGCGACTCACCACCCTCCGTGCGTCTTACCCGTCTTTCGCCCCACCGCCCCGTTAGACGCGTTAGGTTCGTAGCACAGACACACGGAAAATTATTGTCTCGAAGGGACCCGTTTACGAAACAGTGTCGGAAGAGGAGTGTCGCGGCCAGTTTCTGGGGCATTCATCTCGCGAGTGGATGTCCGGAGCAGCCATGCCCTGGCGAGCGTCGAGGACGGCTGGTGTCCGTCAGAGGTCATTTGGATCGGGGTGAGAGGGCGAGACCAGGAAGGTGCGAGCTCCGACTGTACCTAATTTACCATCATGCCAGCTCAGGTGATCAACCGGCTCCAATTAAACAAATGTTTTGTAGGGAGAGGCTCCAGCGGCGGGTGAGCGCTGCAGAAGGCCGGGCGAAGGGAGGCAGGCTCACATCGCCGCAGCTGAGATTGAGATTGAGATTGAGATTGTATTCGGGAACATCCACAGTAAACCTATGGCTTTTCAGAGCCCGTCGTTATGAGTACGTGTAGGCGGATAGAGAACAATGGCATGTCTGTGGCGCGCTGCTGCCAGCTGGGCGCTGCGCTGCTCAACAGTCAGGTTGAAACAGAACAGGAAATGACAAGGATTGAAGGAACAGTGTAAAATTCACAGATTACAGCACAACGTATAGAAGGGCGATGAAAGCATGAGTTTCGTTTCGTTGTGAACTCGATACTGCATTTTCTCTCTCATTAGCAAAGACAATACTTCAGCTGTCAGCATTGGTCAACATCTTGTTGCATGAAGTCACAGGTGGTTTGAAATTAATTTTCACCATTTCTACGGCACTTGTTTTTCGGTATCTCATTGTACAGAAGTTCTTTCAGAAATCTCGAGGTTCTTGGCGCGCGAAACGAAAATTCAAGCCAGAAAATTATGACTTGCTTGCTTGAAAATTCGATCCAAAGAGATAATAATGCTGAAAATAATGAAAATATAGCACCGTATTTCTTCTTACACAAATAAAGTGCACCAATAAAGATAACATATTTAAGTTCTTCACTATATTAGCTCACTGCCAGTATATAAATAAGCTGCAAATATCGTCCAACTGTGCCCAAATTTACCATTTTGGCCGAGCCTGAAAAATACGTCTGTCTTATCCTACCATGAACTGAACGAATAGCTGACGCAGACTTCTCTAAACAACCATTTCTTCCCCTCACTTTGATATTAATTTCCCTTTAACCATTTTTCCTTCAAGCTCATTTCATGTATTCTGTTAAAATTAAAATAACAACAGTATTCGTTACTTTTGAATTGTCTCATTTCCCAATGTAGTGATCAGCATTTCGCAATCTATATTTAATCCAAAAATCTGCGCAGTGGAGTTCCAAAAGACAATAACAACAGCAACGGAACACCGTTACGCAACGCGGAGAGCGAAGCGCCTCCCTACACGACCCTCAATTTTCGCAAATTAGCTCACTTGTTTTCAATATTAGGCGTTTTGTATAGTTCTGTATCTGGCTGCATACAACACTATGCTTTAGCTTATCATGAAAATAATAAATATTTAAACAAAATCAACAAACAATGCAAAAAAACTGTCAATGAAATCAGAAGTTCACTTGGAAGTGCACGCAACGGCGTCCTATTTAGTGTCGGTGATTTGTTTCAGGTATGTACCAATCAGATACGTTATCAAATGAAAGAAAAGCGCCAGATATGTCGCGCTTCCAAATAGTGAAGGGAAAACACCAATCACGAACTCCGAAAGAAGTATATGTACTTGTTTGTTAAATTCCCCCCCCCCCCAATTTTTTTTTTTAGAAAAGTTGTGAATTCATTTTTAAATTGAGACTCGGATCAATTTTATACCATGCACGATGCATAAGATAATGCAGAAAAATAGATAAAAATGTTGATATTTCCCTTTAACCCTATTGCCTGCGGGGGCAGATTCTGCCCCTCCCGGTGGGTTTTCACTTGCCTCTTCTAAACCGTTAAGACTAGCGTCCTGAAACTTTGTGACTTTTCCCAAAATTCAATGGCACGTATTTTGTTAAAATTTTGAAAAAATCGCTCCAGCAGAGGCGGTTCCAGGTTCCTGTTTTTTGGGAAGGTGTTACGAATGCAGTTTTGCGGCGCATACTTCATTCGTGGTTTGCAGTGTAATAAATGCGTTAGAAACAATTTCAATGCAATATGCATCATAGATACTGGGATTGTACATATTTTTGGGCAGAGGCGCACTCAGGATACAAAAATGGGAGGCAATACCCACCCTTAAATTAGGTTCAACTTAAAATTAGTAAGATGATAAAAGCGTTACTCGCATGGTGCGCCCCACGTTGTTTTCCTGGATCCGCATATGCGCAATATATCAAATTTAACAAATTACAGCATATAATGCCCACATGTGACGTTCATGTCGTCCCAAACAATCATGATCAGCACATATTTTTCAGAAAATCCCCCCATTTTACATTCCCTGAATACGCCTTTTTGTTTTTATTTTGTATTTTATCTTTTGATATATTAAAGACCAGTGCATTTGAAGCTCAAAAACGTTTAGGGCTCGAAAATCTGTCGAACCACATGGCCGCAATGACCTTTCAAAAAGCACCCAAGATTTTCTGATTTGTTTGCCCCCTGGGACCTTATTTTTTAACAAAACAAAAATTTCGAGTCCCAAAAAGAGAGATCTTGTCATGGAACATCGAAGGGCGTTTTCTCCATCGAAATATACCGAGCGGTTCCGAGATCTCTGGGGGGGGGGGGGCAGAATCTGCCCCCCCCCCCCCATCCCCGCAGGTTAACGTAATTCTGGCCGCCCGCAGGGAATAGGGTTAAGCAAAGTACTGGATCGCACAGGGAGCAACATAAGCTATTGTATCGTTAACTAGAAGATCTTGTTGCCTCGCCGGCATCCATCTGGATGGCCCCACCGCCCCTGTAGCTCAGTGGGAGAGCGCTGGACTTCTGACCTGTCCCGGTAGTGGCAACCCGGGTTCGAGTCGCTTCGGCGCTCGCTATTTGCTCCTGACTGGGATGGCCTGCGGCCGGTGGCAGCGGTCGCACTCAAGGTCAGGTGACATCAGTAAGCGGGGCGGACCGTGTCCAGGTATGTCGGGCACGTCAGACTTTCGTCTCTAAATTCTGCCGGCCAACAGGAATTGCGCGATTGGGTCAAGACCTGCGCAACAAGCTCTGCTTAGCGTGGGTCCTGACCTCGGAAATCCATCCATACAAAACATTGGGACTAAATTTATTTAAAAAAAAAATAGCGTCCCATTGTGCAGCTTCATCACATTTGTGAAATTTCGTTATTTTTTGGTTTAGTTATTTTTTATAGGTCACCTTGAAGGTCACCTTGAAGTTTTTTTTGTTAAATCCCCTACCCATTAATAGGTAGACAGGAGTGCCCTTCCATGCCCATGTGACCTGAGTACGTTAATTACCAGAGTGTTTAATAAGGATAGGGTTATACAATCACGTTAGGTCATACCACTCCCCGCTATTTTTTGTTTGGTTTTTGTTGCATGGAAAGGATAGCCGCCACCTGTATTAGTAAAGGATTGGATCTGAGATTCGAGCGGTCAGATAGCCGAGCTAGTAGCTAGTAGCACCAACTCGAAACCCAGATCTGACTATAGTTAGGTGTTATGGGGATAAATGAATACAATCATACTCAGACATAAACAAACGAAAGCACACAAACATGCACACGCGCACGCGCACGCGCACACACACGCACACGCACACGCACACGCACACGCACACGCACACGCACACGCACACGCACACGCACACGCACACGCACACGCACACGCACACGCACACGCACACGCACACGCACACGCACACGCACACACACACACACACACACACACACACACACACACACACACACACACACACACACACACACACACACACACACACACACACACACACACACACACACACACACATACCCCCCCCCCCCCCTCTGCTGGCTGCGCCGCCTTGCCTCAGGCCCATGCATTCACACACATACATTGAATCATACATTGCAATGCATGCACGAATACACATTGCAATGCATACATTGAATCAAGTGAAGAATATAACAAACAAAGACATAAAATAAAAATTAGACACAGATGAGGAAAGGAAAGGAAATAAAATAAATGAACATAATAGGGCAGGACCAACTCAAATACATATTAAGAAGTAAATATGACGCTACCACTACAGATGACTATTTGCTGTTTGTTTACGAAATCTGGAAACTTTAATATTTTGTATTTAACAAAAAGTTATCTAGTGTGGTACAAGTATGGCTTTTTATTAATGATTATGATTGCTTGCTTCTGTAGTTTGACTAGTTTATCAATTCTGGTTGGATAATTGTTTCCCCAGACCGCAGAACAGTAGTTTAAATAAGGGAGTATTACAATGTTGTATAAGAGTAAAAGATGTTTGGATGAGATATAAAATTTGGCACGTCCCATGATACCTATATTTCGACTTATAATAGATGCTACATTATTGATATGAGTTTGCCTTTGAGGTTTTCATCAACAATTACTCCAAGATATTTGACAGACTCCTTTCTTGCAATCTGTTAATAATTTATTTTAATATCTAAATCATTTACATACTTTCTTGAGAAAAAAAAAATTGGTAGTAGGTCTTTGACACATTTAAAGAAAGCCTATTTGACTGAAACCATTTAGTAACCATGGGTATTACTGCATAAAGTTTGTTTTGTAGTTCTGTCAATTGATGAGCTTTAATAGCAATAGCCGTGTCATCTGCAAACAAGTAAAAGTGAGCTTGATTAGAAATGTTTGAAATATCATTAATATAAATAATAAAAAGCAAGGAACCTAAAATTGAACCCTATGGGACACCCATTTCAACCTTTCCCTCCTCAGAAAAATAAGAATTAATTCGTGTTCTTTGTTTTCTATTAGTAAGGTATGATTTTACAATTTGGTGAAGCTTTCCTCTTATCCAAATAAAATGAAGTTCGTTGAGTAAAATAGCCAAGCAAACAGTATCAAATGCTTTTTTGAGATCGAGATACAGCACACAAGTGACAAGGTTTTCTTGAAGTGAGCTAGTTATCTTATCTGTTAAATGTGCAATGGGCATGTATGTGCTATGTTTCTTTCTAAAGACAAATTGAAGGAGATTTAATCAATTGTGTTAATTAACATAAGTTAAAATTAAAGAATGCAATATTTTTTCCCAAAATTTTCGAAAATATCGGTAGCAAGGGAATTGGTCTGTAGTTATTAAAAGCATTTCTATCTCCTGCCTTGTAAATCGGTTGAATAATTGCCACTTTAACCCTCGCCCTACAGAAGCTTTTTTCACCTTCGCCCTATGGCCTAAACCCCCCCCCCTGTTAACTTCCAAACCATGCAACATAGAGCAACGCGGTAAGAATCAACATGTTGCCTGTTATGTTTGGAATACAACGGTATGCAATTTTTAGGTTTCGGATCAACGTGTGACCTTCCAGGTCAAGTGAATGACCTCGATCGACCACGTCCAGAACAGCGATTTTGCTCCGTCAGAAAACCTCAAAATGAGAAATTGATAAATGTAAATAAAAGGCATGTTCCTAGACCATTTTGTCTCAAAAATACAGGAAAGGTAATTATTTATTCGTATCTGGTCAAAAAAAAGTCCAAAAAAGTTATTAAAAAAAATGACGTCATGAATTTTTACACTTAGGGAACCATCACTCAGTCAAAAATAGATATATTTCTTTGAAATTTGGTTTGAGTAATCTCCATACTTAGTTCTCTCACATATATTCCGGTTTTTTAACATCTTTGAAAATTTTGATTTTGTGGTGATTTCCCCCCCAAAAAAAAACAGTTTTTGTTCATTTTGGGGGTCAAAAACCCAAAATTTGGTAGATCAGATTGCTATTTTAAGGAAAATTATATTTTTATCTTTGATTAATTGCGTCTGCAATTTGCTTTACAACTCTGTTTTCTACGATTTTTCCAACATTTTATCGTTTTTCCACCAACATGACGTCATCAAAACATCATTATTTCCCAAATTTGTCGACCAATTTCAAATAAATGTTTACAACATACGTATAATTATTGTATACTTAGCTACTGAAAATTTGAGCAAGATGAGCCGCATGAATAAAAAGTTATGCAATACAAATATCAGGGGGGTCGTTTTAAGACCCCCGTAGGGCGAGGGTTAAGATGAGCTGGAAAAACTGCATTACTGAGGCAGAGGTTAAAAAGGAAGGTTAGGTGATGAATAAGACTTCGGTAGGTTAGAAGCAATATTTCAGTGCTAATTTTGTCCATACCTCTTGTTGTTGTCTTGAAATTCAACAAAACGGTGCATCTTGAGCTAAAACTACGAATATGACTTTGATTTGGACAACTGATGTATATATGTGGAGAAAGAAGCAAGTTTCTCTTTCTATTTCACGAGAAATCGTACGATAGCAGCTGGCGTTCTGGCTCCGCCCCGTCCGCCTGACGCCAAGTGCAGTCTCTGACAAGGGGCCGCCGAGCCGCCGGGCGGCTGAGAGGATATTAACGTGGCATCGTGATCAGAGACTACGTCCCAGAGAGTGTACCTGCCTCCGGCGGCGGGCGTTCATGTCCCGATCGTGGCCCGGAACAGCGGGATTGAAATCGGGCCCACTAGTCCTGTGTCGAAATTACTTAACGTAGGGAGGTTATTCTTTCACCACAACCCATTTTTAGATCTTCTCTACAAATCTGCTATCTCAGTTCAAAACCCCATGTTAAAGGTGAACCTTTAACCCTATTAATATTCCCTTTAACCCTATTAGTGGCAGAGGGGCAGATTCTGCCCACCCCTCAGAGTTTTCGCAGATATCTCCCGAATGGCTAAGAGCAGACCCATGAAATTTTCAGACTTTTCCCATAATTAAATTCCACATATGGAATAAAAAAAATTGAGTTCTTAACCTGACAGAGACGGTTTCAGGGCCCAGTTTTGGGAGGATTTTTTTCTGTGACATTTAGCGATAATACGGAGATGCGATCTTAACGGCTTCTTCCTAACTGCCTGAAGTATAAAGGAGTTACATAGGTTTACGGTGATTGAAACAAGTGCAAATTAGTTGATTTAAGTGAACTATAATAAATATTGCACTGCAGAGGCGGTTTCAGGGACTTGAAAAGGGGAGGTTTACAGGAAGTTATTTTCATATATTTTGCCTCCTTTTTTCGCTAACCTGGCACCGCCTATGGATGAAAATATGCTTTATAACTGTTGCTTCCGATGTCACAATAGCGCACCATTTCATTTATCGAAAAAGAAGTAGAAAAAGACGGTTGTATAAGGCATTTATTTTACCTCAAAATTGAGTGACCTGAAAACGCCTATGATTTTTGAATTTGCAAAAGTCACCATAATATATCAATCCCCAATTCAATCTCTATCGATCCCCATTAGTTGTGTTGAAATCGGTTAATAAGCATGACAGCTGTGTTGGATCACAAATACAACTAATATTTGTCTTTTTGCCCCCCCCTGTTGCCCCCTTATAAAAAAAAATCGGAGTTTTATTTTCTTTTTTGGAAATGTATGATGTATGAGTTAAATGTATGTTGAGGGGAATCAGACACCGTTTTATTTGTGAAAATCGGACGGGTAGATCTCGAGATCTCCGGGGGGCGGAATCCGCCCCTCCCCCGGCCACTAATCGGGTAGCCAGGAGCCTGCCACTAGCCGCTTTCACGAAGGATTTTGCGTTTGTGGCGATTGGGGCGTTTTGGGCGTTTGGGGCGATTGGGGCGATTGAAGCGTTTGGGGTAAATGGGTCTATAGTTTGTAAGAACACGGCTTTTTCCGGTGATTTTTGGTATCAATCACAATTTTATGAATTAATGTATAAGTATATGCTCTTACAATGCAATATTTACCGTTAGTTTGCTTTGAATATTCACATTCATGAGCAAATCTGGCAATTTTGGGTTGTGTTAATTCCTTCTACAAAACATACCGAAAACGCCCCAAAAGAGGCTAAAAAGTATACTAGATAATCAGCTTTGATTAAATAAAATACGCAATTAACAGTTAGTTAGGGAAAACCTGAAGATATTAATGGCAAAGAAATATAACATTATGATGAAAAACGCAATCAAATGTCAAAAACATAGAGAGACCTTAATTCAACGTCGCTCCGTCCCGCAGAGATCGTCCAATTAAGAGCGGTAATTTCGTTGGTTTCCGAAAACCGGAACAATCCTTACGCATTTCGAATCACACCAAATGTTTTTGATTTGATGAATTGATTAATTGATGAATCTCACACAACAAAATGAAAAGACCCCAGAACCCATGAAACATGCGGAACACTTATAAACCCATGGAACATGCGGACTTTCTGCAGCCACTGGTACTGAAAACTAAAAAATGACTGCTCTAGATCGAACGGACGCCATTGCTAGGCGCAGACCACGGCTCTGCGCATGCGCAACGTGACGTCAGGCGACCAACCGGCTGGTCGCCATGGTGACCAGCAGGCCGGCGCCGGTGCCACGTGTGCAACGTGACGTCAGGCGACCGGCCGTCCCGTCGCCATGGTGACCGGGCGGCGGCACCTGCGCACAGCCAGCGCAGAGCCGGAGCCAGCATTCCCGTCATCTTACAACAAATGATCAAAACGAAATCGCTAATTATCATTAATCCTTGTTTTCAAAAGTGAATATGACTGAACATATGAATGGACATATGAATGGACATAATCTAGTTTTCATTGAAATAAGCTAGTATTCCTGAAAACCATGTCGTTGCAAAATATTACCATTTCCCAAACCAGCCACTTCCGGGATTCGAGCAAGATGGCGTCGCACAAACACTCCAGCCGTCTGGCAACACCAGAGCTAGTTTAAGATGAAATTGTTAATTTTAAGTAAACTATAGTGTTATCATTAAAATGGAATTTCCAGAAAATGCATTAAGTCATAAAGTTGCGATTGATACCCAAAATCACCTGGAAAAGCCGTGTTCTTACGAGCTATAGACCCATTTACCCCAAACGCCCCAACCGCCCCAAGCGCAAAATCCTTCGTGAAAACGGCTACTAATAGGGTTAATGTCCATACTTCATAGTCTGCTTACGAAAATTGAAAGAAGTAAATACATATTTAGCATGGAGTGTTCTTCAGCAAACCATTGCAGGTATAAATAAGTTCGCCTGTAGAGTTGAGTGATGAAGTTGTACCTGTCGAAAGGACAGGAACCTCTTGCCCACCCTGCTCCAATGAACCTACCAGAAAAGCGTCCAAAAGAATACTTATGCAAACATATTGCATGCGATATGTCTCGAAGGTATATCTGATTGAAGGGCTGCCCTAATAAGGACGTGTATGGCATCATTCGGCGGCAACTAAGCCAACTACTTTCATTGTACGATGGTCGGTAAACCTCAGTCACTGGGATCGCGAACTCATATATGTCCAATGGCGGCGCCACCATAGGGGCAGGGGTGGCAGGCTGCCACCCTGCCGTGACACTGAGGTGGCATTGCCACCCCTACAATTTAGGCTACCGTCAACATTGTAGGTACTGGTGCTGTTTTGCCAAATTTGTGATTCCGGCCGCTGCGAACATATGGAACAGTTTCCTTCGTCACCCAATGCAAATTGTAGTCACGTTAGCCTATATTGCTGTTCAAACTATACTATGGCCATAATATTGGCCAATTTGACCGTAACTTTCGCTCTGTATCGGGTAATCTAACTTTACTTATCTAACCGAGAGCACGCCAATGCAACAGCTGTGCCGGTGCCACTGGGCAGGGCAGGGCAGGGCAGGGCAGGCCAGGGCAGGCCAGGGCAGGCCAGGCCAGGGCAAGGAGGCAGGGCAGGGACAAACAGGGCAAGGCAAGGCAGGGCAAGGCAGGGCAAGGCAGGGCAAGGCAGGGCAAGGCAGGGCAAGGCAGGGCAAGGCAGGGCAAGGCAGGGCAAGGCAGGGCAAGGCAGGGCAAGGCAGGGCAAGGCAGGGCAAGGCAGGGCAAGGCAGGGCAAGGCAGGGCAAGGCAGGGCAAGGCAGGACAAGGCAGGGCAAGGCAGGGCAAGGCAGGGCAAGGCAGGGCAAGGCAGGGCAAGGCAGGGCAAGGCAGGGCAAGGCAGGGCAAGGCAGGGCAAGGCAGGGCAAGGCAGGGCAAGGCAGGGCAAGGCAGGGCAAGGCAGGGCAAGGCAGGGCAAGGCAGGGCAAGGCAGGACAGCGCTAGACCGGGCAGGGCAGGGCAGGGCAGGGCAGGGCAGGGCAGGGCAGGGCAGGGCAGGGCAGGGCAGGGCAGGGCAGGGCAGGGCAGGGCAGGGCAGGGCAGGGCAGACGCATAATGTTTGTTTTTATTAAAACATAATTTAAATTATTGTTAACCCCTGCCGGGTTCGCGCCAACCACAAACTGCCGGGGTGGGGGCGGGACTATCCGCCCCCCCCCCCCCCAGATCTCGAAAACCCCAAGGCGTAGCGATAAGCGGAAAACGGCGTTGGATAACACAGGACAAGCTCTATCGAAAATATGCCTGCCATTTTTTAGGTCAAGTCAATATTGAGGTCACCAGAGATCATCAAAGGCCACATTTCGGCTACATATGGGTGTCCTTAACAAAACCGTCTATATCAGTGTTCGCCACGGGCCCACCAACCCCCAGCCCAGCCCGGCCCAGACCTATGAACACCAAGCCCAGGCCCGGACCAGGCCCAGTCAAATTCATAATATTGAGGCCCAGGCCCGGTCCGGCCCGTTCAGATTAAGCGTATCATTATTTTCACAAAATTTGCAATAATTATCCTAACATATTTCCTTGTATACTATAAATGTGAAACAATGAACCAACTATGCTAACCAAAAAACAAAAAGCCACAGCAACAGCAACAGTGTGTTGTTCTGTAAGTGAACTGCTGGCTAAAATATTTGTTTAGCTTTGACCTGAGCTTGGGCGACGCGCGCATTACTTCAAAATTGTCAAGCCCAGGCCCATCCAGAGCCCAGTTATTTCCTTAAAGTTGAGGCCCGGTCCAGGCCCAGCCCCAGCCCACTATAGGCCCACTATACGAACAGGACAAAGACAGAGGCATAGACAGGGACAGGTGACAGGTCTCGCCAAATTGACCTAACGAGTAAGTTCAATAGTTAGGTCAGCAGAAGCCATTGAATTTGAAACATGATAAAAATCGACGAATCGTTTTTAAGAAATAACTTTTGACAAAAGCGTGAGAGTGAAACAGATTTTAGCATTGTGTTTGTCTCGTCGAGACGCATCAAATTAAAATTTGGGTGACCTAGTTAGGTCACATCCAAAAAAAATACCTGACCTGAGGTCAAGTCAAGGTCAGGTAAAGGTAATTTCTTACATCCTTTGATTCTACTCGAAAAGCCAAATACAATGGTGAAATTTGCATTGATCTACCTTGATTTGGTAAAGAGTTATTGAAGAAAAAACATACGTGACCTGGGGGTCACCTAAGTTGAACTCGTAGAGGTCAAAGAACAGAAACTTGACATATGGCGTTGCATTTGGCACAGGAATGATGGATATGTTGAAAACTGGTCAAATTTAGCCATTTCTTATGGATGTATACGTGTTTTCATTTTCCCCAATGGTGAGGTCACAAAATTGACCTGACCTTAGGTCACCGATATACAAAATTTGACATAAACGAATTGTAGGTACTTATCACCTGATGACATCTTGTAAGTTTCAAACCGTTTTGGCTAACACTGGCTGTGGCACGACCGCAAACTTTTTGGAGGTGAGGTCACTTGACTTGACCTGGCGACCTGACCCGAGTTGACCTGATGTCAAAAATTTCACACCATGTAGGTAATTGGTGCCGTAACAGCTGTACTAAATTTGGCGGCGCTGCGCACTGCCGTGTTTCCGCTATTCATGAAAACTGGAGGGGGCGGAAATCAGCGGCAGTGCGCGTGTTAATAAACTTGCATGTTTATATCAATTACGAAATTATAACGAAATACTTCGACTTTATTCGGTATTTTACCTCTACCCATCGCAACATTCAAACTTTGCCTTGCATACTTGTTTCTTTTCCTAATTACTGTTCAACGTACTAAGTTCCAAGATTATAGGTACTTACAGAAGCTATGATTTGCATATTTATTAATCGTCTACCATCTGCAAAAACACGATAGTTAATCGTGGGGTGGTAGTAATAATGTATGGTTCCGGTATCAAAGTAATATGTGCTAAAATATTTGAAAACTTTCAAACATAGATATCAACTAATTAATAACACAAAAATAAGACGAAATGTGTTGGGTTTTAATCTTGTTTGGCGCGAGGCCTATATGCATTGTATACTTCCGTGGCACTTTTCCCAGTATAGAGGATCACTTGACTTGACCTGGAGGCATAGGCGTAAGAGGGGGGGGGGGGGCAAACGGGACAATTGCCCCTCCCCTGAAGGTCTGTACGTGCCCCCTTCGGTCGAAAAAAATGAATGATTTTGGTTTATTTTTTTTAAAGAGAAAAATTGTACAAATGCCCTTTTAAAAATATAGTGGGCCAAATCCGGTGCGTTTTTTTGTGGGGGTACTTGATGCCCCCTGAACAAAAATTGCCCCCTCCTGCAGCGAATCCTGGGTACGCTACTGCCTGGAGGTGGGGTGGGGTCATGCGTACCTACTCAATAAATTTGTCCACCCCTGGCAAAATCTGTGGCGCCGCCCCTGTATATGTCACTACTCGCTCGTAACTGGTCACTGCGGTGACGACTTCCATTTGGTGCATTCTGAAATGCCTTTCACCGTCTTGCTTGATGTCAGACGACTTCGGTGGGTGCGCTGTCTGGTAATGCCTGTCACCGTATTGCTTGATGTCAGACGACTTTGGTGGGTGCGCTGTCTGGTAATGCCTGTCACCGTCTTGCTTGATGTCAGACGACTTTGGTGGGTGCGCTGTCTGGTAATGCGTTTTACCGTCTTGCTTGATGTCAGACGACTTTGGTGGGTGCGCTGTCTGGTAATGCCTTTCCCCGTCTTGCTTGATGGCAGACGACTTTGGTGGGTGCGCTGTCTGGTAATGCCTTTCACCGTCTTGCTTGATGTCAGACGACTTTGGTGGGTGCGCTGTCTGGTAATGCCTTTCCCCGTCTTGCTTGATGTCAGACGACTTTGGTGGGTGCGCTGTCTGGTAATGCCTTTCACCGTCTTGCTTGATGTCAGACGACTTTGGTGGGTGCGCTGTCTGGTAATGCCTTTCACCGTCTTGCTTGATGTCAGACGACTTTGGTGGGTGCGCTGTCTGGTAATGCCTTTCACCGTCTTGCTTGATGTCAGACGACTTTGGTGGGTGCGCTGTCTGGTAATGCCTTTCACCATCTTGCTTGATGTCAGACGACTTTGGTGGGTGCGCTGTCTAGCCTTTTGCCTTTCACCGTCTTGCTTGATGTCAGACGACTTTGGTGGGTGCGCTGTCTAGTAATGCCTTTCACCGTCTTGCTTGATGTCAGACGACTTTGGTGGGTGCGCTGTCTGGTAATGCCTTTCACCGTCTTGTTTGATGTCAGACGACTTTGGTGGGTGCGCTGTCTGGCAATGCCTTTCACCGTCTTGCTTGATGTCAGACAACTTTGGTGGGTGCGCTGTCTA
Source organism: Chirona hameri (assembly GCA_036785665.1). NCBI lineage: Eukaryota > Metazoa > Arthropoda > Thecostraca > Balanomorpha > Balanidae > Chirona > Chirona hameri. The sequence continues at coordinate 12,344 of JAXIVJ010005342.1, read as the reverse complement.
GCCTTTTGCCTTTCACCGTCTTGCTTGATGTCAGACGACTTTGGTGGGTGCGCTGTCTGGTAATGCGTTTTACCGTCTTGCTTGATGTCAGACGACTTTGGTGGGTGCGCTGTCTGGCAATGCCGGACCATGAAACCCTTTGAATCGTAAATCGCGCTCATGCAACAAGCATGTTTATGTCAAAGTGCTCTGGAATCGCTCATCGTGGGCAGAAGGGTCTTCTGCGCAACCAAATCATGGTATCTGCGCAGCTGTCTGCAATGTATGTAAACAGCCGTCTGGTGTGGCCTGACAACAGACAACAGACACTTAACCCGCGCCATGTCGGTGCTCGGTGCAACCTTCGCCGTGCCGGAGGGGGGGGGGGGTGTTTAAACACCCCCCTCTAACTAAAAAAATAAAAGGGCTAGAAAGACATGGAAAAAGGCATACGAAAGCTCTCGACAAACGCATTCGAAAGTACTTCAATATTTTTTCCTTGAAGTCAGTATTAACGTCACCAGAGGTCATCAAAGGTCAACTTTTCCAGTTTTAGGACTTCGCTCCAGAAACCCCCAAATATCACAGGAACTATGATAGGTAGTAACAGACGGAAAAAGCAATGGCAAGCAAAGCAATGGCAACAATCTCTTGTAAAATTAAATCGCTATAGTGTGCACCGATTTAAGCTCAGGTCAATAGTTTAGGCTCCAGCAGGGGCGGAACTTTATATCTCTTTGTGAAGCCCCCCCCCCCCCAATGCTGAGCTGAGCCCTCCTCCCAAATGGTGCTCCGCCCCCTCCCAATGTTTTTCCAAATTTGTGCCCTTCCAAAATTTCAAGGACTACATTTTTTTGGAATACTCGTACAGATTGTTCTGTTTGGAATTTTGCGTATTTCATAACATCAAGATGTGATTCCATCTTAGGAGTATTCCATCTTATAAGTATACGAGCAGCGTGATTCCATCTGCCGCTGTTTTTTTCTCGATTAGGTATGATATATTAGATAAGTTGATAGCAAACATTGTCTTCTGCTAACAAGTCCGTAGATACAATGTTCAAACGTTCAGGTTAGCGAATAGCGGAGGGTGAGCATGAACAATTAGCCATCGGGGTGATCTATGTAAAGGGTGTTCAATGGAATTTGTTGTAAATTTATTATTTGCCTGGAATAGGGCTGATTGTTAATGCAGCAAATTTTTGGCTCCTTGGTATTGCAATATCCTAAACATCCAACATCCGTGCTAAAATAATACGTTTGATACAGAGGAACATCGAGGGGATCGAGCCATCAAAGGGCATCGGGCCAGGGGGGCTTAGGGGGCGCCATGGCCCCTCCAGGAGGTTAACCAAGGTCGGGCTGAGGGGTCCTTGGTTGACCTGATGAGTCCTTGGTCAGCCTGAGCGGGCCTCGTTGGGCCTGGAGGGAAGCTCGGTCGTCCTGAGGGGTACTCCGTCGACTTGAGGGAGTCTTTCGTCCACCTGAGGGGGTCCCAGTCGGCCTGAATAGCCATTGTTCGGCCTGAGGGTTCCCCTGACGGCCTGAGGGGGCCTCAGTCGGCCTGGTCTGCCTCAGGGATCCTTTGTTGGCATGAGGGGGCCTCTTTCGGTCTGGGGGCCTCAGTCGGTTTGAGGGGGTCGGCCTGAGGGGCCCTCGGTCTGCCTGGAGGGTAACTCGGTCGGTCTGAGGGGCCCTCGGTCGGCTTTAGTGAACATCGGTCGGCTTCAGGGGTCCTTAGTCGGCATGAGGATTCCTTGTTTGGTCTCAGGGCCAATCGGTCGGCGTGAAAGGGTCTTTGGACTGAGGACTGGCTGTCGACCTGAGTGGCCCTCGGTATGCCTGAGGGAAGATCGGTCGGCGTGAAGGGGCCCGAGTGGGCGTGAGGGACCCTCGGTTAGCCCAAGTGGCTCTCGTTCGGCCTGAGGGGACCTCGGCCAGCTTGAAGGGACTTTTCGGCCTGAGGGGCCCTTTTTCGGCCTGAGTGGCCCTCGGTCTGCCTGAGGGAAGATCGGTCGGCGTGAAGGGGCCCGAGTGGGTGTGAGGGACCCTCGGTTAGCCCAAGTGGCTCTCGTTCGGCCTGAGGGGACATCGGCCAGCTTGAAGGGACTTTTTCGGCCTGAGGGGCCCTTTGTCGGCCTGAGTGACCCTCGGTCTGCCTGTAGGGGTCCCTAGTGTGACTGTGGGGTTCTTCTGTCGGCCTTAGGGGGCTCTCAGTCTACTTGAGGGGGCTCTCGGTCGACTTGAGGGGGCGATCGGTCGGCTCTAGTGGCTCTTGCCAGGCCTGAGCGGGCCCCAGGCTGGTCTAAGAGGGTCATTGTCTAAGCCGGAAAGAGCCCGGCGGTTTGAGAGGGGCCTCAGTTGGTTTGAGACGGTATTTTCCAGGCCTTGGAGCATTAGGTCCCTTGTCGTTCTGAAATGACCTTTGTCAGGCCTGAGAGGGCCCTATGTCTGTCTGAGAGGTCCGTTTGCCAGTCAGAAAGGACCCTCAATCGTCTCAGGTAGGAGGGGGCGCTTTTCCGGCCTAAGAGAGCCCTAAGTCCATAAGAGAGGACCCTCCGCTTCTTTGAGAGGATCATCGGTCGACCAGAGATGACCACCGTCCGGTCTGAGAGGGCATTACGCTTGTCTATTGTCTAAGAGGGCCGTTGTCAGACCTAAGAGGGCCCTGTGCCAGTCTGAGAGAGCTCTCGGTGATTCTGGAGAGCCCTTAGCGGAGCTGAGAGAGCCATTGGTTGGTCGGAAGCAGTCTCGGAGTCGGAATCTGAGTTTATTGGAGGCGGTCATTTTTGCTGGAGTTGGAGTCGGTTAAATTATGCCGACTCCGGCTGTCATGTGAAGATTATGTATGGAGAACGCATTTTTAGATGCATTTTAACCCGCGCACTGCATGGGGCTTTGCGCCAAACACGAACTGCAGGGGGGGGGGGTTGATTTCCGCCCCCCCCCCCTGAGATCTCAAAAATTACGCTACGTAGCGAAAAGCGGAAAAACGCATTTGATAGCTTGATACATGTTCTATCGAAAGTATTTCAGTTTTCTTTTAGGTCAGGTCAAAATTGAGGTCACCAGAGGTCATCAAAGGTCAAACTTTCCAGTTTTTCCTGTTTTAGGACATCGCTCCAGAAATTTGCATATATCTCAGAAACGATGCTAGTTAGAAACAAACGAAAAAAAGCAAACGCCAGCCAGTGACATTTGCATTTGCAGAAATGCCTTCAGATTTGATCTCAGGTCAATATTTGAGGCTCCAGAGGTCAAAAAGAAAGAAATGCAGTTTTTTTGCTAAATCGTGTTTTGCTATTAACTTTTTACTTAATAAAGATAACGGAAAACTGTTTACGCCATTGTGTTTATCTTGTCAGGGCGCTTTGAATGATATACATGGTGACCTTGTTAAGACAACTTAAAAATTTGACCTCAGGTCAAAGTCAAGTAGTGACCCAAGTAGGGCATGTTGCATATGGGAAGACGTATCTCGACGGGACAAACACATTGATGTCTGTTTTACTTCTCTATCTTTATTATGTCGGGAGTTATTGACAAAAAAGTGATGGTGACCTCGCATGACCTCAAATGACCCAATAGGGGTTACTGAACAAAAATTACACTTGGATCATCAAGAATATCCTATAATAACATGATCCAGAAGTAATTGGACTAATATCATGCATATCCTTGAAATAGGAAGCATTTGTATATTTCCCCATTTACTTATTATGGGGAGGTTACGAAATTGACCTGACCTTAATTCACCGATATCAAAATTCCGAGATTTAAGAATTGTAAGTACTTATGCCCTCATGACATCCTGTAAGTTTCAAACTGATCGGTTAAAAACTCTGGCTTTGGCACAACTGCAAACATTTTTGGAGGTGGGGTCACTTCACCTGGTCTGGTGACCTGACCTGAGATGACCAGAGGATATTTTTTTCTTCAAAGTGTGTGCAATTGATGTCCTAACAGGTGTGCCAAAACCCGACGGCGCTTCGCGCCGCCGTTTTTTTGCTATCTTTGAAAAACCTGAGGGGGGGGGGGGCGGAAATCAACCACCCTGCAGTGCGCGGGTTAAATTGGCCACCGATGGCGATAATTATAATTTAACATTTTGCGGATTCGAAATTGTGTTGCTGTCCTTAAAAAAACGCAAGATATGACGGAAAGATCAATTTCAGTTAACTAGTAATTTGTCAATTTTATGTCCTGAAAGATATAAATTGGGGACGTTTTTGGGAGGTATTTTTCCCGTATGAAACGGACAAAACGGCTCCATAATGGTAATAATTGTAATAGTTTAATAATAACCATATTCTACAATAATTCTACTTTAATGGACATTTAATTTAATGAACATAAATGGACATTTAATTTAATGAACATAAATGGACATTTAGTTTCAATTTGAACATTCGGCCGTTGAGTCCCCCTCCCCAACCAATTTCATAAAGTTCCACCACTAGGCTCCAGAGCTGATAAAATGTCAAAAAACTATTTTTTACAAAGCAGTTTTTCAAGAATAGCTTTTTACATAATAACGACAAGGCAATACTTTTGATGCCATCGTGTTTATCTCGTCAAGGCGCTTCGACTCATATTAGTGATGACCAGGTTAAGTCAACTTCAAAATTTGACCTCAGGTCAAGGTCAAGTGGTGATCCAAGTAGGTTATGTTGCATATAGGAAGACGTGCCTCGACGAGACAATCACAATGGTGTCGGTTTCACTTCTCTATCGTCATTATGTCGAGGGTTATTGACATACAACTGTTGGTGACCTCGGATGGCCTTGGCTGACCCTGTAGGGGTCACTGAACAAAAATGGCACCTAGGTCATCAAGAATGGCCAATAATATCATGATCCAGAAGGAATCAGACTGATATCTTGCGTATCCTTGGAATAGGAAGTATTTGAATATTTCCCCCATTGGCTTATAATGGGGAGGTCACGAAATTAACCCGACCTTAGGTCGCCGATATAAAAATCCAAGATAAACGAATTGTAGATATATGTGACTATGAAATCCTGTAAGTGTAAAACCGATCATCCAAAAACTGTGGGTGCGGTCACGTGATCTGGTCTGGTGACCTGACCTGAGATGACCCGAGGTATTTTTGTAACATAATGTGGACAATCGATGCCCAAACAGCTGTGACAAAAACGGCGGCGCGCAGCGCCGCCGTTTTTCCGCTATCCTTGAAAAATCTGAGGAAGGGGGGTGTCTATACACCCACCCCCCCGGCACGGCGTGGGTTAATATATATACCGGTGTCTGCAGGGTAGGAGTAAAACACCAATCTTATACATTATGTTATACCTACTGTGTAACATATATGCATCAATATTGTCTCGTACGTTTCCAGCAACACACTGATTTGTTTCCTGCAGGTTCACTGCATAGGTGTGTTTGAATAAAAGTATATAATAGACTGGATTAATCCAATGGACTAGTAACCCAGTCGAATCCATTAGATTTTGATTGTCTTTGATCAGAAAGTTTCTCTTGAAATGTATTTTACATCGGGCTATATTTATTTTCTATATTCAATATTTAACAACCAATGAATTAAAAAGCCATGATATAGTTTCATTCTAACACAACTCTTGAAAACAACTTTATTAACCCGCGCCGTGCCGGTGCTCGGCGCCAACTTCGCAGCGCCGGGGGCGGGGGGGGTGTTTAGACCCCCCCCCCCCTCCAACTCGAAAACTAAAAGGGCTAGAAAGACGCAGAAAAGTGCGTTCAAAAGCTCTCGACAAGCACATTCGAAAGTACTGCACATATTTTTGTTTTCCTAAAGCCAATATTGAGGTCACCAGAGGTCTTCAAAAGTCAAATTTTCCAGTTTTAGGTCTCCGCTCCAGAAACCCCCAGATATCACAGGAACTATGATAGCTAGGAACACACGGAAAACAGCAATGGAAAGCTATTGAAACATGCAATCGACAAAGTGTCCTCAGATATTAGCTCAGGTCAATAGTTTAGGCTCCAAAGCAGTGCTTGCTTTAGATAAAACAAATCCAAGATTTCGTCCAGGGGGGGGGGGGGCGGCGCCTCAAAAGGGCCCCTTCCTAAGCGCTGAAACGGCCAAAAAGGATGAAAAATGCAGTATGACAGGTATGGCATGGGCCATACCAAATTTTAGGAGCTGGAGTTAGCAAACTGCCATATCAAGTTTGGAACCAGCGATACCAATTTTGAATCAGCTATATCAACTTGGAATATTTTTAAGATCAAGACCTGGAACACTTAAACAAATTGCGCCGCGGAGCGGCGCGAAAATTTTGAGTCGTATGCCCTGGATATGCTTCCTCAGCAATGCGTCGCATTGCGTATGGTGCGGACCTCTAACAATGTTATAGTGTGCGTTTAAAAGTGCTGTAAAAAAGGCTAAAGTGAAATATTTTGTCCAATTATATAGGAAAGTAGGAACATTACGCATAAATGCTCCGAGAAACGGGTCGTTTTTTCTAACCCGCATATCATTGAATTTGTAGTTAAATTGCGCCGCGGAACGGCACAATTTTTTTTAGTTTTATTCCTTGGACAACTGCATTCTTACGGTTGAAAGGCCCAGGGTCCCTTCAGATCGTCTAGGGGCCCGTACGACCTTTTCAACGCCCTTCGGAACTGTTCAGGGACTCATCTGCGATCCGCGAAGCGAAAAGACATGATGTGGAGTGGGTGATAGATATATAAAATACAAAGAGGGCTTACTCTACAATAAAACAAATCGGAGCTTTCGGGTATATTGTAACACCCTGACGAAGGGTGTTACAATATACCCGAAAGCTCCGCTTTTAATATTTGTATCGTGGAGGAAGTCCTCTTTGTATTTAATCTCCATCTGGGATCTCTACATGCTTTTGGCCCTTCCGGTCTGACCAGGGACCCCTCTGACCTTCTAAGAAGCCCCCTTTGTGTGTCAAGGGGCTCATTCGGCCTGTTCAGAGGTCCTTCCGACCTGGCCAGGGCTGCACTGGCTGCTTTGTCGCCCTGCTGACATGCTCAGGGGGCCCTCCGACCTGCCCAGGGGCCCCACCAGTCTGGCTAGGAACTCATCCGGCATGTTCAAGGGCCATTCCGACCGGCCCAAGGACCTTTCGGTCTAGCCAGGGGCCCTCTGATTTGCCAAGGAGCCCCTCCGATCTGACCAGCGACTCTTCTGGTCGGACTCCGCTGGCTGCTTTGTCGCCTTGCGACATGCTCCGAAGGCCCTCCGACCTGCCCTGGGGCCCATCTGTGCTGACTAGGGGCCCATTCGGTACGTTCAGAGCCCTTCTGACCCACCTAGGGGCCCTTTCGGTCTGGTCAGGGGGCCCTCTGACCCGCACAGGGCCCTTTTAACTTCTACAGGGGCGCTCTGGTCTGTCCAGGGGCCCTCCAACCTGCTCAGGGGCCCTTATGGCCTGACAAGGGACTGCCCTGGCCACTTTGTCGCCCTGCCGACATGCTCAGGGGCCTCTCCATCTGCCCAGGGGCCCCTCTGTGCTGGCTAGGGGCCCATTCCACGCGTTCAGGGAGCCCTCTGTCCCGCTCAGGGGCCCTTTCGGTCTGATCAGGGGCCCCACTGACATGCACAGGGTTATTGTGAACGTCTAAGGGGCCCTCTGGTATTTCAGAGAGGGCCCTGGTGGCCCAAAGGGCCTCTGAAGTGCTCTAAACTCACTAAAGACCACGCTTCTCATGATAAAAAGCCCATGATATCGCGCTTTGCGCGGTCTCGTTGGCCCTTTTCGGCGCGCTGCGGGCGCCGAAAAGGGCCCTCCTGGCCTCCAGGGGGGCGGCCGCCCCCCCCCCCCTTGGCTGCGTGCCTGCTCCAGAGCTCATCAAATGTCAAAAAGGGTATTTTTTTACAAAACAGTTTTTCACGAATAGCTTTTTACCTATTAACGACAAGGCAATATTCAAGGCAAGGTTCTGATGCCATCGTGTTTGTCTCGTCAAGGTGCTTCGACTCATTTTCGTGTTAACCAGGTAAGGTCAATATTTTTTTTAAAAATGACCTCAGGTCAAGGCAAGTGGTGACCCAAGTAGGTCAGGTTGCATATGGAAAGAGTTACCTCGACGAGACAAACACATTGGTGTCGGTTGCACTTCTCTATCGTCATTATGTCGAGAGTTATTGACATGCAACTGTTTGTGAACTCGGATGACCTCGGCTGACCCTGTAGGGGTCAGTGAACAAAAACGGCACCTAGATTTCAGTTCACAGTATTTTATTAACAGAAAATACAATCAAAATGAAATTACAGTGGCGGATTGGCGCAAAAGCAATGGCTTAAATTAAAGCGCCTCTCCTAAGGAGTATAACTAAAATAATAAACTGACATAAGTCCACATAAACAACCTAACAGAAATGACATACACTAGAAATAAGAGAATAACTAAAGCAGGGGATCAGACAGCGCCAACCCCGCCAACGACCCTCCGAGCAACCGTTTGGTACACTTAATGTGTCCCAGGCACCGGGCAGCCGAGGTCAGGTCAACAAGCCGAATGGGTAATGTGTGAATGTTGGGGTGTGGAGATGAATCGACGGGTGCGTAAAATGAATGTTTGTAAGTGGTGGGCAATGAACGTTCCTTGGTTTTTGTTGACATTTTTGCCGAAAAGGAGGGTGTCAAGTTTTCTTTGAGCAGAGAGGTTATCGAAGTTGGGTATGATAGATTTTATCGCAGTGAATAATTGTGATCGATTAGTGTCATGTAGGGGGCCATGTACCAGTCATGTCATGTACCAGAGTATGTAGTGTGTTGTATCTTCGTGACTGTGGCCGCAGATGCATGATGGACTTGGTGTGCTGTTGTGTTGGATTCGGAAGAAGTGTGCATTCAGTGTCGTTAATCCGATGCGAAGTCTTGTGTGGAGTGTATTTCCCGTTTTTGTGCCGTGTGAGTGTAAAGGTGGTGGTTCTGGTGCCCAAATCGCTGCCAGACCTGACGAGCAAAGTCAGAGCGGGATTTGGTGTTGCGCAAAGCTGCGGGGAGAAGATTCCACTGTCTGATAGTGGAAGGGATATACGAACGGTGGAAGGATGTGAGGCGTGCTGGAGGGATGGAGAGGAGGTGTGCGTTTCGCAGTCTTAGTCCGGTAGCATCTTGTCTTGTGTCCGTCAGCATGTCCATCACATATAGGGAGAAGAGGATACTAGATCATCAAGAATGGCCTATAATAACATGATCCAGAAGGAATTTTACTGATATCTTGCGTATCTTTGGAATAGGAAGCATTTGAATATTTCCCCATTGACTTATGATGGGAGGTCACGAAATTGACCCGACCTTAGGTCGCTGATATACAAAATCCAAGTTTAACTAATTGTAGATACATATCACCTGATGAAATCCTATAAGTGTAAAACCGAGCATCCAAAAACTGTGACTATGGTACGACCACAAGTTTTTTTTGGAGGTGGGGTCACGTGACCTGGTCGGGTGACCTGACCTAAGATGACCCGAAGTATTTGTTTATATAATGTGTGCAATTGATGCTCGAACAGCTGTGCCAAAAGCGGCGCGCTGCGCGCCGCCGTTTTTTCGCTATCCTCGAAAAACCTAAGGGGTGTGTGTATAAACACCCCCCGGAACGGCGCGGGTTAACCCTATTTGTAACAGGGGGTGCGGATTCCTCCCCCTCATGTTTTTCGCAGATATCTCCAGAACGGCTGGGAGCAGGCCCATTAAATTTGGGGACTTTGCCTAAAATTGAATTCCGCATATGGAGTCAAAATTTTGAGTTCTTAACCTGAACAGAGGCGGTTCCAGGGCACGGTTGTGGGAGGGTTCGGCGGCGACATTTGTCGACAATACGGAAATGCGATCTTCACGGTTTCTTCCTAACTGCCTCAAGTATGAAGGAGTTACATCGGTTTACGGTGATTGCAACAAGTGCAAATTAGTTGATGTTAATGCAATATCATAAAAATTGCATGGCAGAGGCGGTTTCAGGGGCTTGACAAGGGGGGGGGGTTCCAGGAAGTATTCAATGCTTGGCGGGAAGCCAATAGAGCGATGTAAGGGGCATTTATAGCTATCAAGATGTAACAGATAGCTTCTCCTTCCATTATTTGCATAATTTATTACATATAGAGTTGCAGGGGCGTGTTCAGGCACATGAAAAGGGGTGACTGGCATGGTGATGACGATATGCCAGCGATTACGGCGCAATAGACGGTTAACTTATAATGATATAGCCCATATGAGGCCAGGAGAGGGAATACAAGAATTTTTTGCAGAGGCGCGCTCAGGAATGGAAGAAAGGGGTCATATTATTGCAAGGGAACTAAGATGCATGGGCCTACCATGACATAGCATAATGCAGTTTTCGGATGAAACACGCACCACAGGGTATTCTCCGAACGATTATGAGATAATAAGCGAGTCCAGTTAGGGTAAAAAGGGGGTAAGCAATGTGAATTGAAGATTTAAGTGAAATAGTCACAGTTGACTAGTTAGTATCATAAAAGCGGATAATTGACTTATCAAAAGGTCTTGCGCCTCTCCAGTTTGGATCCTGGATGCGCCTATGATGAAGTGCAATATGCACAAATGTACTATCTACGATAAGTAACTTATATATAGTGATGGGTAGCAACATGCCTGCGATTAATATTTTTCCCCTATTTGACCTCCCTTTTTCACGAACCTGGTACTGCCTATGGCAAAAATGTGATTTATAACTGTTTTATAATCGCACAATAGCATACCATTTCATTTATCAAAAAACAACATAAAAAATAGTTTTATTCCGCATTTACTTCACCCCATATTGAGTGACCTGCACACGCCTATGATTTTTGAATTTTCAAAAGTCATCGCCATATATCAATCTCCATTTAAATCTCTATCGATTCCCATTGGTTGTGTTAAAATCGGTTGATCAACATGACAGCTGTGTTGGATCACATATACCACTGAAATGTGTAGTTTTTGCCCCCCTGTTGCCCCCTATCAAAAATGTGGATTTTGTTATATTTTATAAATGTAGATCGTGTTGAGGGGAACCAAACGCCGTCTATTTTTTTTTAATAGGACGGTAGATCTCGAGATCTCGGGGGGGGGGGCGGAATTCCCCCCCCCCCTGTTACAAATAGGGGTAGCCAGGAGACTGTTACAAATAGGGTTAAGCTGTCAACCATTTTCGTCAATGCGGAATGGGCTGGACTGGTGTGAATCCGTCGGAGCCCTCGCCGAGTGTCTGTCTTCCTGACGCTGACGCCTCTCCTACCTCTCCACCCTTAGGCAAGACTGGGTACTCGAGTGTGTTGAAGAAGGTGCCGCTCAGCAAGGTGGACAGCGGCCAGTGCGAGGCGCGCATGCGTGAGACGAAGCTGGGCGCCTGGTTCCGGCTGCACGAGACGTTCATCTGCGCCGGCGGACACCCGCGGGTCGACACGTGCAAAGGGGACGGCGGTTCTCCGCTCTTCTGCCGCGACACCTCGCCGCAACACCAAGACGAGGAGACCTTCGTCCAGATTGGTATCGTCGCCTGGTCAGTGGTGGCGGGACGGGGATCTGGTCAGTGGTGGCAGGACGGGGATCTGGTCATTGGGGGAAACACGAGGATCCGGTCATTGGGGGTGGGACGGGGATCTGGTCAGTGGCGGCGGGAAGGGGATCTGGTCAGTGGTGGCAGGACGGGGATCTGGTCAGTGGTGGCGGGACGGGGATCTGGTCATTGGGGGCAGGACGAGGATCCGGTCATTGGGGGTGGGACGGGGATCTGGTCAGTGGTGGCGGAAGGGGATCTGGTCAGTGGTGGCAGGACGGGTATCTGGTCAGTGGTGGCGGGGCGGGGATCTGGTCATTGGGGGCAGGACAGGGATCTGGTCAGTAATGCGGACGGGGATCTGGTCAGTAATGGCGGGACGGAGATCTGGTCAGTAATGGCGGGACGGAGATCTGGTCAGTAATGGCGGGACGGGGATCTGGTCAGTAATGGCGGGACGGGGATCTGGTCAGTGGTGGTGACCAGAATGGTGGTGGGGATCTGGTCTGGTCAGTGGTGGTGGGACGGGGATCTGGTCAATGCTAGTGGGACGGGGCGGCGGGACGGAGATCGAGATAAGTCGATAGTTGCTTCAATACAAATATGTGAAATATTACGTTGGTTTATATATGTCAATATCATTATCGTGGCCATCACCTTATAATGTCAACGTTAACGATATTAATGCCTATCTTATCTATTAGCTGGCAGTTGTTCTCCATACACTCCTGACTGACTCATTTTTCATTGTATGCCGTGCGTCTACATCAGATAGATAACTCTGTGAAGGTCTGTGTATGCCACGCCAATAACCGGCATCGCACCGTCTCTCTCTCTCTCTCTCTCTCTCTCTCTCTCTCTCTCTCTCTCTCTCTCT